>APFE030306243.1:38584-141689 GCA_000404065.3 Pinus taeda
TTCGGTCCATGGTTTTGGACGCGATGGTTTTCGGTCCATGGTATTGGATGATTCGACATGTATAAATATGTATTGTAATATTGAAAGGAACATAATGAAAAATCAAGCTGGTAGTCCCGGTTTTGGGATCCAGGGGAAAATATCTGTGCATATGTGTTTTATGTGTTAAGCTCTCGCATTGTTTATTTTATTTGTTTTAGAATTCGTATGCAGGTAATTTCTGTACAGGGTTAAAACCTACATCTAGGACGCAAAAAGCCCAATTAAAGTTAAAAGCTCAATTTGGTCAATTCACAGTAAACACTAAAGCAAAATGCAAAGAGATTGAGAATTTATTGAGACAAATGAAATTCAAGTTAAGTTTCAGCTAGCCTTATGACCCTTTGGGAGTAATTTCATCCATTAGAATTGAACATAATTCATCTCTCTATACTAATATATAAAAACTAGAAATTGAATAGTATGAAAATCAAGCATGGGAGTAAAAAACTTTGCAAGAGGTTGAAGAGAAGATTTGTAGTCAAACAACCTTAGAGACTCCAAAACTGAAAGAATAAGAGTTAAAAAGACCAAGTGAGAGTATGTCCCCTATTGGTTCAGGTTCTAAACCAATAGGATTTAAACTTTTCAAAAGGAGAAAGACAATGAATATAGGGGAAGAATCATCAAAGTTCAGAAATCCAAAGGTATATACTACAATCGTGTTATCAAACAAGCTTATGTTTTCTTTGGAACAAACTGAATAAACAATTCCTTATTCATTTGCTTCCCCTTCTTCATGTTAGCAAAGAATTTTTGCTAGATTCAAAGAATGAAAAAGAAGAATGAAGCACTAAAGATTGCCAACTATTCTAAGGTTTGGAAACAATATTCTACTACCCAAACTAGATTGATGTCTATGCTAGACCCTGACATATGACAATTTCAATTAGCATTTATTGAGCCAAAGGTTCTAGTTCCTAAAAGTGCAGAAGATTACAAAACTTCAATATTTTCTTTTGATACAAAGAAAATTCACCCCATAGATCAAGTTGATCTACACAAATAAGCTGGAGAAATGATATATTCCTCTCTAACAAAAAATGAGAATGTAGCTTCAAAGCTGCAAGCTTCTCTAAATAATATTCATTCTCAGCTTAGACTAGAAAATATGTCCTCATTAGATAAATATACGAAGATAAAGGGTTTAGAAGATCTTGTAATCTATAACAACCCTAGTCAAAAATCAATGTAAAAAAAATTTAAGACCAAGGTCATGATCCAAGTTGAATGTTTGGAAAAACATCCTAGTGGGGTGTTCATTTGGTTTATTATGGATAAGGAAATTGGAAAAGGATTTGAAAATGCAAGTGGCATTTTATTTATGAAAATAAAGGAAATTAGGAGAAAATGGAGGTTAAAGGTCACAGGTTGCATGTGAGGAGGAAATTGAAGGAAAATAATGGAAAATTGAAGAAAATAGGGGCATGCTTAATAAAAAGGCTTATGAGGATCAATTGGTACATTTTGTTAATTTAGTTTTGGAGCGCTGTCTCTATTCTCTCTCTCTTACACTCTTGGACACTAAGCATTCTTTGTGCACTCTAGCATTGGATCAAGGAAAACAAAGGAAGGACCAAGAAGTCAAATATCAAGCAAGGAAGTGCAGGATCAAACAACTACAACGAGATTATTGGCAGGTCTCCATTTGCATGTGTGATTTCCTTGCTAGTTTTGGAATGCATGGTACACGCATGTGTGTATTTAGTTCTCTTGCTGTCATTAGCATAGGTTTTGCCAAGTGTGACGGTGTTTGTCAACCTTGCCTTTCCATTTCCAGATAACCATGGTGTGATGGCTTATCTTTTAATTGATTAAGTTGGATTGTCAGATGGTTTCGAAACTGAGTAAGGCGGTCTCTAAAATAAATAACACAAGGCCTATGAATCCATGAACCGAAATGGGATTGTGGTAAAGCTAGATTTTATGTACCTCGGTGGGTCTAGGAATCCTCGACCAATGAATGACATATATGGTAAATCCTAGAGGTGTGTGCCCTCGATCAAGCCTAGGAATCCTTGACCAGTGAATGGCAGGATATACGGTAAAGCCTGGAGAGTGGAGTCATGATTATGCCTAGGGATTGTCGATCGTTGTATGGCGGGATATACGGTAAAGCCTAGAGACTAGGAGACATGCAAATTCCTCATGGTGTAGGTGGAGAAATCCTATGGCATCCATGCTTTCTTAGGGCCTAGTGATCCAGTGGGGATTGAGGTAAAGCTTGAGGAAACCTGGTTTGGTTTGGTTTTGAGTCTCTCCTTCATGCTTGGAATATGGCATGAGGGTGATTGACTGAAAGAAAGATTTGGTTAAGCCAATCTACGGTCGGGTGGTTCGTGGAAGTCCCATACTTGGTTGGATTTTTCATTCATTATATCCTTGTTATTTATGTTGGTTATATGATGGCTATGAGTGTGTTTTATGACAAACATGATGTATGGCTATCATCATGTTTTGATTAGAAAATTAATGTACAATGTATATATTTCGTAATTGATGATAATGCAACTATTGTGATAAGGAAACAATGCTTCTTTATGAATCTTAGATAAGTATGAGAAGCCTATGGTCAAATATGTTGTTATGACTTGTAGATTGCATATTTGTGACATGTTTGACGAGACGCATGTCATGGCTAGTAGAGGTCCAATCAAGTAGTTGGTCAAGTTTTTGCATTAGTACCTTTGTTTCAATGTCATTTATCATTTTTGAAGGTTTCATGAAGTTATGGGCGGTGGCCTCATTCCTATGCCTAAAAAAGCGGCACAAAATCTAGGGTCACTGGCTCAGAATTGTTTGGAAAAGTCGACATTCGTTGGCATGCCCTTACTGTGGGAGCGATTGGAAGGATTTGGTCACATGAATGCCTTGTCATGTGAGCGAATGAGGCTCCGGGACATTGAAAAGATAAGTTGTCTCAGGGGTTAAGCACCTGGAAGGGTTGGTTACCTCCTGAAGGGTTTGTAGCTCTTGGGAAAGGCCAATTTGGCTGTGTTTGTCTGTTCCACTTCCTTAACTGTACTTGGGGATTTCATCACATCATAGTAGCCTCTCGTCACATGTTTACCCTAGTGGACAGGTTAGCTTGGGTAAATGTGGGAGGAGGGTGTTACAGAGTAGTATCAGAGCATGGTTCAACACTTGGACTAGATGGCAGGATGTGTTTGTTGTGCATGCCTGTAGGTTGTATATGTTCCTGTTATGTATGCATGATAGTGGTCATTGCTATAGTTGTGTTGACATGTAGGAGTTGATGTTGTTATTGTTAGGATGTATTTGTCATGAATGCATGTCGGTTGTATATGAATTTGTTATGCATGTCAATGTCTATATGTTGTTATGCATGCATTGTCATGGTCATGGTTATGTATATATAGTAGTTAAGAGATGCATTTTGATGGTAATTTTTATGGTCTTGTGTCATAATTATGCTATTGGTGTGTTATGATGCTAATGTGTTGGCTGAGATGAAGCAAGAGATGCATATAATTAGAGCGAGGTTGTGACACTAGACTTTGAGGTACGAGCAGATCATCATACAAGTTTGTATGGTGGTATTCATGTATGTTAGTAAATGGTTTTTATAAGCATTAGGGTTATGTACATGTTTGTTAGTCTATGGTTTTATGGTTACATGTATGATACATGTGAATACATGTGATCATATGCATGATGAGTATGCTCATTGCATTTGAGATCTTGAAGTTATATATATCGTGTTAATTTGGATTGGCCTATGCAGATGGTTAGGGTTATGACATTCATGTATGATTCAACCTATTTGTGATATTATGTTGTACTAATCTAGACTGACTGTGCATATGTGACTGTTATGCATGAATGACAATTGTTTATGAGTTTATGATGTGGACATGTTAACTAGTTACTATTATTGACATCATGATCTTATTTATGTTTGAGATGATATGTTGTGAAGTTATATCGTACTAATCTAGATTGATTGTGCAGACAAGATATCCTCCCTTGAGATACATTAAGGTATGAGTTTTCTTATGTCGTCTACTTGGTGTTTGAATTTTTTATTATGTCATCTAATTGGTTTTTGAGTGTTTGGTGTCTATTATGTCGTTTATCTGTTGTTTGAATGTTGATTAATTGCATGATATGAGTATGTGTTTGTAAGATTGCATGAAGAAATGATATTTCTTTAAGATGGTTGTACTAACACATATGTTTTGAGAAAATTGATATGTACTTGAGTGTAAGTAGGTGATAGTTGTAGCATTATATATTATGACGGATGAATGTGAGTTGATTGTTGATTCTGACATGGTTGTTAGACTTGGTAAAGGTTGATTTCAAATTTATAGATATGATGTATTGATCTTTGGAACATATGATTGACATGTGTGAGAAGTTGCAAGGAAACATGCTTGCTGTTAGCAAGACAAGGTAATAGTTGATGTGTTTCTATAACTAACAATTGAGTGATGTGATAGTACATAGTAAGCCTCAATTACAACAAGGTAAAAAGGAAAAAGAAATAAATTGGCTGAGAATTCCTTTGGCTATGTTTAGAAAACACAATTCCAAATAAATGACTGCTTTGAATACAAGAAGTCTTCTTAACCTAGATTTATGATATTATGTGGATATATGTTATATTCCTAAACATGTATTTGACAGATAAATTAAGTTGGTTTTAAGCTATGGCTAGGTTCATCAAGGGAATGGAGTCCCTTTAAAGATGATATATGTATGAGTTCAGTTACAGGTCAACGTGCTAGGTACAATGAAGTAAGGTAACCAATATATTGCTATGTCTATTTATGCACTGATAGTTATGTGTTTATGGAAGTATGTTGCAGGGGATTACGTGGCAAAGAGATTGCCATGAAATCTTGAAGAAGCCTCAGGTTGAGATTTCCTTTGGAAGCATTGGGAACCATTGGGATTGAGTCATGGTGTTTGTTGTTAGTCTTGTGCTTTTGGTATTTTTTGATTTGTTGTGCTTGATTTGCGACTTTGTTTATGTCTAGTGCAAGGCCTTGCCACTTTGTTTGCGGTGTCATATTGCTATTAGTTTTCATGGTTTTCTTCTAGTTTGTTTCTTGTTCTTGCCTTTTATGTTTTCAGGGTCTTGGGAATTGGTTCGGAAGGAGGAAAGTTAATGGAGCTCGAAGATAGCTGAATGAAACCCAACATGTGATGCAAGACTCAGATGAAGCTTTGTGCATGTGTAAGGGCGGTTGAAGGCAAGAGTTTGATAGTCAATTGGATTGGTTGGGTCTATTGGTGTAAATGGACGGTGAGAGGACAATCATGAGAAAGGTAACATGAAAGGTAAGGTAAATGGATTTGAGGCATTAGATGCCTTGGCTATGTGGGGAAGTGTTATTCTCAACGTTGTGCATGCTGTGCACAGATAAAGGGATTTATCTTAACCTTGACCTTATGTTATTCGGTAATTATGTTGTGATCATGATTATATTGATGTCTATATATGTATACATGTATGCATGTATACCATTGTCTAACAGGGTCATCGAAAATCGCGGTTGTTTAATGATAATGTTTATATGTATATATGTATGTATGTATGTCGTTGTCTAATAGGATAATGATTGTTTTATCAGACAGTGACATAGATACATACATAGATACATATATATATATATATATATATAATATATATATATAATATATATATATATATTATATATATATATATATATATATATGTATGTATGTATGTATCTATGTCACTGTCTGATAGGGTTGTCAGGGATCATTCTTGTGGAGGAATGATTGCTTATGCAAGTTAATGGCATGATACATTCCTAGTCTTATTGTGGTTCCTAGTGGTAGCATTCCCTTCCAGGTTGTGTGTATTACTAGGGGACGCAATGGAGAGGAGGCCGAGTTCATTGGTGGTGCTTAGCAGTGGATATTTGACGTGATATTTTCTCGAGAGGAGGCTAGGGAGGATTTTCAGCATCTAGGAGAGTTTGAAAGTTGATTGAGCTTCTGGCTTGGTAGTGTGACTTTCACACTACCTGGGCTAGCGCAAAGGCAGTGTGTGGGAGCTCATTTGTTGGGTAGAGTATCAGTCCTTGAGGTTGAGCTTTGTCGTGGAGGTTCGAGGAGATATTTGGAGTGATGTTTTCTTCCATTTCATAGCTTGGAGGAGGAATTTGTGGTCATTCCTTGCAGGTTGTATTTCTAGAGCTGTTTAGAGGGGGTGCGCCATAGAAGAGGTCGAATTTGGGAGGTCAAAATCTGGGCAAACCATTGGGTTTTTTTGGGTTCTTGACAAGGATCCCATAGATAAAGTTTCAGAATTTTCTAATCACTAGAAGTGGGGTTTTCAGCCATATCTCTACAACTGACAGTGTAGAATTACTAGGGATTGCATAGTGCTTGTGGGGGTCGATTTTGGGAGGTCAAAATCGGGCCAAACCATTTTTGGGTTTTTTTCTGGGTTTTGGCCAAGGAGTTTGCAGTTGATGTTTCATCACCTTATGAGCAACAAAGATGGGGTTTCTTGTATCTCCTTTCTAGTGAACAATTGTAGTTACCAATGTTTTAAAACTCCGACTCCAAGTTTGACTTCGACTCGGCCGATGGCCGACTCTGACTTCGTCTCAGTATTGACTCGGTTGGCTTGATTTCAATGACTTGGTCATTGTAAAAACACATTAAGTATTTTTATTTTATTTTATAAAAAAACATAATTTTAAAGATTTTCATTCATGTTTCCAAACACACAACATTAGAATATAGATAGAAGAAAACATATGATCAAAGTAGGCTCGTGAATATATCCATTATATCAAAATGGAACCTAGTGCACTGTCCAATACATACATGATGATGCTATAGAGATCAAAACAAAAACACATAACCAAGGAGGCTAGAAATGGCCTCTACAATAAAAGTAAAATGTGACCAGTACTACTGGCTACTGCTAGAGGAGCCAACATCATCTGGCTCAACCTCTAGATTAGAGTTAGACAGGGAAGCCCATGGCTCCTCCCCCTCATCATCTCCAAATGCAACTGTAGAAGTGGTAGCACTAGCAGGTTGTGCAGTAGCTGCAAGCTGAGATATATGAGATATGCACTTCTGTTGTGATTTAGCAGAGGAAGCCCCTGCAACTGGAGGACTTAGGGCTAGCCCTGAGACTGGTACAAGTGGATCTGCATTCAACTGAACATTATGTTTGAGTGATGCCATTGTCTGTAATCATAATCAATATCCTCATCAGAATCAAACTCTGTTGGATGATTCTCCACTACCCAACCTGATGTTGGATTAATGTCTTCAAACACAATGGGATGTGAATCAAGTCTTTTGTTCAACAATTGGTTGCGTTTGAGCCAGAGGTTGTATTGGACATAGCCTAGATCATTTAACTATTTTTGATCCAAACAATTTCTCTTCTTCATGTGAATCCTCTCAAAGACAGACCAATTACGCTCACACCCAGTAGCATTGCAAGTTTGACTCAACATACAAATTGCAAACTTCTGTAATTCAGGACAATGGCTACCAAAAGCCTCCCACCATTTTGCTGCAAAATACATAAGAGTGTAATGAGTTAGCTCAACAAAATTACAAATTATATCCAACTTTAAAATTATAAATGATTTATCAAAATAAGTATTAAGAATTTGAAAATTGAAATTTTTGTTTACCTGGCTCATCTGCTTCCCTTGCAATCTTTGCTAGGTTCTTCCCAAAGGTACCTATGGCTTTGTTGAAGGTTGTGACTTGTCAGTGTATCTCCATCTGATCATACTCCAATGGGATCATGCGATCAATGCAGTCAATCAATCCATGTCTAACATCCCCCTTCAAAGCTCCTACTGCCATAGCTTTATAATGATACCGTGGGTTCAAAAAATACCCAACTGCATGTATAGGGCGATGGAGTTGATTGTTCCATCTTTCATCAATGATTTCCCAAATTTTCCCATACTTAGCCACTTTATCCTTGTATGCCCTCTTTATTTTCTCCTTTGCTTGATCCATAGCCTCATAAATGAAGCCCATAACCAATCTTTCCCCATCCACCAATTGCAACACCTTAATCATTGGCTTAGCAACCTTCACAATCTTTGCTACCTTTCTCCAAAATATTTCTTCATTAAATTTATTTTTCAATTCCCTGTCATCCTGTTTGTGAGACCACTGGCTTTGATTCCATTCATCACTGGAAAATATCTTTTGCAAGTTTCTATGTTGTGAAAGCACAGATTGCAATGTCAAAAAATGAGTAGCAAATCTAGTGATGGAAGGCCTAATAATATCCCTGCTCCCTGTGTGTCTCCTCATAAGGCTCAAAATCCATGAATGATTGTAGATAAATTTTGTTATGCTTTTGGCATGATCTACAATCTTTTTGACCCAATCTAATTTGCCAATATCCTCAAGCATGAGGTCTATGTAATTGGAAGCAGATGGGGTCCAAAAGATGGTTTTGTGTTTTTCCTGTAAAAATTTACTAGCAAGAACATAGTTAGAGGCATTATCTGTGATGACTTGAACAACATTAGCCACGCCCACCTCCTCAAAAACCTCATCCAATAGCTAAAACAACAATTGTCCATCTTTTACCTTATCAGATGTATCAACTGATTTTAGAAACATGGTTCCCTGTGGGAAGAAGATAAGAAAGTTTATGATGGTACGATTCCTTTGATCAGTCCATCCATCTGACATGATGGTACATCATGTTCTTGCCCATGAGTCCTTGGAATATTTCAAATACTCATTAATGGAGGAAATTTCTTTTTGCAAACGATACCCCCTTATCTCATGCATAGTAGGGCCTTTGAAGCCTTTTCTAGCATCATGTATGGCATCAAACATAGGTTCATAATATGGTGAATGGGAAGCATTGAAGGGGATATCAACATCATACCACCATCTACATATGTAATCATAAGCAGTCTCCCTCAATTGTTTCTTCCAATGGTCATCTAAACTGGGTAGCAAAGTTCTACTAGCTTGAGGACCATGTGCATCTAATGGAGAGGAGGGTGTGAAAGTGAAATAAGTTTTGATATTCATATAAACCTTCTTTTTCATTTTACCCTTACCCTTTTCTTGAATAGACTCCAAACAGGGAGGAACATATTAGAAGGGGTTGGATGCATCAGTACAAGGGATAGAAGAAGAACCCTCAAAATCGAATTGGGGATTGGTAGCCATCATTTTTTGTATACTCCTCTTCCTCCCAATTTCAACCTCTAATTCTTTTTGCCTATCCTTCTTTAAACTTCTCAAAGTTGGATAACAAATCCTTCCTAATCTCCCCAATTTCTGGTGATTCACATGGAGTAATTTGGTCTCTAATCCCTGCCAAATGTTGTTTCAACCTATTAATGCCCCGAGGACCTTCCTTAATTTTTCTATGGAAAAAATTGCAATGCATTTGACTATCAACCATTTCAACATATGCCCAAGCGACATCTTTCACTCTAGGTGCCATTTTTTCACTTGGAAATCAAAGGACAAAATATGAAAATGAAAACAAAAAAAATAACATTTCTTCAATGTTCATTTCTTTCACAAAAAAAACCCTTTTCAATTTCCATATTTGCACAAAAAAATAAATATGAAAAAACAGATTTTTACAAGTGAAAAAAATTACCTCTAGGCACAAACTGCCTCCTCAAGGTTGCTCCAAAAAACCAACTCCTCAGTTCTGCTCCAATGGCTGTCCAAGAAGCTCCTCACTCCTGCTACAATGCTTTCCAAAGACTCCTCATTGCTGCTCCAAAAACAAAATTGACAACTCCTCACAAACTATCACTCAAATTCTCACTCAAATGCAATGAGATGGTTGTGAGGAAATGAGAGGGGTCGGGTGGGTTTATAGGGTTTAGGAGAGGGGAATGGACCCCAAAGAACCCAAAGGAAGATTACATTGGACTTTGGCTTCCCCAAAAATAAAATTTCAAAAGAAAATTGCATTGAAGTGACTTGATTGGCTGTTGTTACCGAGTTGACCGAGTTGGCTCAGACTCGGCCGTGTTGTTACCAAGCCGGCCAAGTCGTTAGCCAAATCGGCCGGTTTGGTAACAACCTGGGCGGTAGGTCCAGTTCAAAGGCCGAGAGGACCCAGTGGGGCTATGACTTGGACTAAATCGATCAAGTCGGTTTCGAAATGACCGTTTTAAAAACAATGGTAGTTACTAGGAGACAACGCAAAGCATTAGAGGAGCAGTTCTTTCCAGCATTGAGATTATTGTCTGACACCTGATTTCTATCAAGATATCCCTTGAGGCAAGCCCAAGTGCATTTTTTGCACTATTGTACTTGCTCCACTCCATTAATGAAATGTCTCAGATGGTGCACATTTCTGTTGTGTATTGAGCATTTGTTGTTCGTTTAATTTTTCTATGTATGAATCACATTTGTTTTTGTATATCACGGTCTATTCCAAATTTTATGCATTTGGGACATTACAATGGTATTAGAGCATGATCTTGGCCTAACTATGGGAAACTAGCCAGAAGATCATGGAAGCTTTGTGTATGAGTGCACAGTGACGAGTGAAATCGAAGACAAATCCATGGTTCAAGGGAAATCCAATATGCAAAAGTTCTGGGGTAGAATTCATTGGAACAATGAGAAGTTAGCTTAATTTAGGAGGGTGACATACCAAACCCATCCTCACCCTTACAATAGAGACATTAGAGGTGAGCAGGCCATGGGGATGAAACCATCTACATCATGTGGGGAAAGTCGACTAGATCAGGGCACCAGATCTCTTGAAAAGGAGCAGGCAGGACATAGACAATTAGAGGGTGAGACCAGGGAGCGATTTTGTTGGTGGAGACCTGGCTTTAGATATTAGGAGCATGAGAAGGAGGTTGAGCATGATGCTGAGAGCCCACAAGATGGTGAGGAGCACATTGATATACTTGGTGTGGCACAAGAGTCTCCTTTATTAGAGACCTCTTTGATGGACCTAGTTGACACCTTGGTGGAGAAGATAAAGCCTACGCACATAGAGCCATTTGTTGAGGAGGAGCCGCCCTTGGACGAGATGCCAAAAATTGCTGAGGTATCTAAATCTGTGACCGAGTTTTATAGGTGATAGATTCCCACAAAAATTCCACCAGTTCATGTCTGACCTTCTAGCATTAAAAAGGAAGGTCGCATTAGTGAGTGAGGCTATTTTGCAGTAGAATGAGGAGCTGGAGGGCATGATAGCAGTTTGTGTTGAGTCCACAACCAAATTGAAACACATTGGGGGGCGTTTGTCCCTACTGGTGCAACTAGAGTACACGTTGGAGCGTGAGAGTGGCCCTCTTCAGGCATACATAGACGGGGCTGACAACATTGTTAGGTTACCTTGGCCCATTGGACAGAGAGAGATAGAGCTACCTAGTTAGATTTTATGTATTGACCAAGATAGCGAGATGAGACAACCTGAGTTGCAAAGGGTGCAACAACCGCATGCTGGGGTTGTTCTATGTGTGGGAGTTCAGCCATTTGATCCCTCTTTTGGGGTTGAGTGGTAAGAGATTATGAGTTGGTATTCGGTGGAGTGGGCTATGGCGATGGTAGTGGACCCAGGAGGAGCTCAATAGGAGTTTCTAGGCACTAGGGATGCTAGAAGCCCTGACTGGCATTGGGATCTGGCAGGGACCACCTATCATTTCCCAGGTATACCACTTGAGTCACTATGACATAGAGGGTATATTTGACTTAGCAGTCGAGCGTGCACCTCCGCCAGGAGAGTTTCAGTTAGCACCAGTGGCCAACCAATTTATGGATAGGGTTCTTGGGTTGACTTCGTACGATGTTTGTACACAGGATTACGGGGTGATCAGTACACTCTGGCAGGAGTGTGTCAGAGGAGGTGGTAGTGTTAGGCCACCAGATGGCGCCTTGTATGGAGTTGGGGATCCTTCACTTTTGTGTGGGGCATAGAGGACACAGAGGAGGAGTGCAGGGGTAGCATCACTGCTAACACATAGGGAGATTCACTTCTCAGATCCCTCAAGGAGAATTTGGAGTGAAGAGCCATTCATTAGAGGGTATGATGATGTGATGATGGAGGTGATGATACCAGTCGGGTGTGGGCCGACGCATAGGGACATAACTTTAGGTCATCTCATTCGAGTATGGGTAGGAGCATCTAGCGTGGATCATTGGTCTACAGATGGGCATGGGGATGCATGGGGGATTGCCTCACATCGCATTGAGTACATGCATGGAGTGACCGATGTAGCAACACATGGAGACAAGATGCTATAGTTGTAGTGGGGGGTATCCGGTGGTGTACATGGACAAGTTGCAGCATACAATGGCATGTTGAGGAATGTAGTGTTGCTTGGTGGTGTATGGTGACACATGGTGTGATGCAGTAGGCTCTTGGAGTGTTTCCTCCAAGGAGGCATATGGGTAGGGTCATCAGGTGTACCGTTGGATCTAGCTCACCTAGGATCGATGAGGACATTGTTGAGCATCTGGGGACACCATACTTAGCAGAGAAAGGCCTTCGAGGGATCCATTAGCAGATCCGAGGTAGAGAGAGTGTTGTCTATAGGATCACTCTTGCACATTCTAGCTGAATGTTGATCATACCATTTGAGACATAATTGCCCATCATTCTCTAGTGTTGCTTATAATAATAGAGTGTTTGGTTGTTTCCCCTTGACACTCTCCATTTAGGTAGAAGGGTATGGGAGGCTCACCCTAGATAGTTGGATGAGACACCACGTGCCATTAGTCAGGAGGAGACTCTTCAGTTGAGACCTTTGGTTGGAGCACAAGCTGCCAGATATAGGCTTAGGGATGGCATCATTGGTTGCCGAGGTATCATATATTCCACCCCTCAGCTCACACTTGAGGGACGGTGGATGGTAGAGTTCATCTACAGGAGGGTACCCAGACTCCGAGTAGTGTCAAGGTGTATCATTAGGAGTTGGGATAATGGATTTCACTGCATGGTCTGACAGGAGCAGGGCAGGTTCACAGGCATGAGACCTACTCCTTATACTTGGGGTCCACCCAGGGAATACATATAGGGATTAAAGATGAGGGCCAGATGGGTTCTAGATAGTAACAACGTTACACAATGACATCCTGTGAGGAGAGGGAGTTATGAGCTCCCCGTATGTTTAGGGAATCCAGGGATCCAGTTGGCAGGCAGATCACTCCACTTTGTGACGAGCAGGGTCATGACCGAGGATGATCCAGTTCACTTTGGGTTTGAAACATGGGGGATCACTGAAACGTCCACTACATAGTGAGGCAGACTTGTCCTTTTATGGATTAGAGTTGATATTGGTAGTGGAGGAGTAGATATTGGCATTATGGAGATGCTCGGGCAGGATGAGCTTGACTCTCACAAATTTTTTTCCACTAGGCCTCAAGAAGGGAGGATACTATCTACGCATGGTGGGGAGTATGTCATAGTCAGAGCATCGTAACGTCAACATGGTGGCACCACTCTAGGACTAGCAAGGAGCTGGGGCATCACAACCCTTCACATCTCAATAACCTTTAGGGATGTGCTGGCTACTACAAGGGGAGATAATACAAATATTCCATTGGGCTTTAGCGAGTCATTGATGGAGCATGGGACTTCTGGTACTTGCACCGGGTAGGATAATGAGTGGAGCGAGAGGAGCTTCATGTTGGAAAGGATGGCATCGGATCCTAGTACTGAAAGATTCTTTCATATCAGGACAATGTAGAGGTCAGGCACGATCTAGTGGCACATCTGGGACCCTGGCACATTTTGCGGTGACAATGGGGAGTAGCAGTTAGAGAGGATGCTTGCTCAAGCATTTCTTGAGGACAAGCAATTTTTTTGGTGCATTGGAGGAGATTACCGGATGAGGATGCTACTTGGGAGGGTGAGACATACTTGAGAATCCAACGTTGAAGTTGCTTCAGGACAAACAACATTTGGGAGGGGAGGACTATAATGTCCCTTCCTAAATTATTTTGGAACATGATAAATTTCTATTTTTTGGGGCCAATTTTGGAGATGATGGGGTCCATTCAATTTTTTTATTAGGAGATTAGACTTAGGAGAAGTTATTTTTTTGTGGTTAAATTACACACATGGGCCACCCACACTCGATAAAGACACACTTCCTAGTTCGGTTTGCATGAAGGTGGTTAAGTTTTGCATGTAGGTGGTTAAGTGAGGGCTCACGATGGAGGTAAAATTGGAGGGAAAAGTGATCCACAAAATCTATATAAGGAAGGTAGCTCTCCTCATTTCATTCATCTTATTGGAGTATATCATTTTCTCTTTGGTTTCTCAAGCTGCTTAGTCGAGTCACTGGATGTTTAGCACGAGTTCTTCAGGCGAAGAGCTCACCCTTTCTTTGAGGGACTTCGAGTGCCACCGTAGGAAGGTTTTCTTCATTTCTTCAGGAGGAGGATCACATTGTAATTAACAACAGTAGCATTCCCTTCCAGGTTGTGCGTATTACTGGGGGACGCAGTGGAGAGGAGACTGAGTTCATTGGTGGTTCTAGACAGGAGGATAGGGAGGATTACCACCATCTAGGAGAGTTTGGGCACTAATTGAGCTTCTGGATTGGCAGTGTGACTTTCACACTACTTGGGATAGCATAGAGGCAGTGTGTGGGAGCTCATTTGGTGGGTAGAGTATCAATCCTTGAGGCTGAGCTTTGCCGTGGAGGTTAGAGGAGATATTTGGAGTGGTGTTTTCTTCCATTTCAGAGCTTGGAGGAGGAATTTTTGGTCATTCCTTGCAGGCCGTATTTCTGGAGTTGTTTGGAGAGTGTGAGCCATAGAAGAGGTCAAATTTGGGAGGTCAAAATCTAGCCAAACCATTTCTGGGTTTTTTCCCAAGGATCCAAAATATAATGTTTCAGAATTTTTTGAGCATCGGAAGTGGGGTTTTCAGCTGTATCTTTGTAGCTGACAATGTAGAATTGTTGGGGATTGCACAGTGCCTTTGGGGGTTGATTTTGGGAGGTCAAAATTGTGCCAAACCATTTATGAGTTTTTGTGGGTTTTGGCCAAGGAGTCTGTGGCTGAAGTTTCATCACTTTCTGAGCACCGGAGGCATGGTTTCTTGCAACTCCTTTCCAGCCAGCAGTTGTAGTTACTGGGAGACAATACAGAGCATTAGAGGACCTGTTCTTTCCAGCATTGATGTTACTATTTGACATCTGAATTTTGTCAATCTTTCCCTTGAAGAAATCCCAGGTGCATTTTTCACACTATTGTACTTGCTCCAATCCATTAATAAAATGGCTCAGCTGGTTCACATTTATATTGTGTGTTGAGCATTTGTTGTTCATTTAATTTTTCTGTGTATGAATTGCATTTGATTTTTCATATCACTGTCTGTTCCAAATTTTCTACATTTGGGACATTACACCAAATTTCCCAAGGGATTGTGTAGTAGAGAAGGGAAGGCTGGGGAATGTATTTGTTTGGTCATTAGCATTTCCAAATGGAATCAGATGCATGTTGGGAGTGTACCCTAGAACAATGAGCTGGTAACCGTTCATTGAGAGGACAAGTGGTGTAGGATTGTGGCACTGGACATTGGATGCAGCTCTGACTTTAGCAATGGATTTTGGAATTCCTAGGAAGGAGGTGAATGCTGGTACTACTTTTGAGGGTGGAGGTGTGAGCCTCTAGATTCCCTTTTTGCAGATGCATGCATCATATCCTTTTAATTACTGGTTAAAGAAAATGTGCATATGTATATATGCGTATATCATTGTAAATACTATATCGAGATGATTTTATAAAGCTCCATAGACAGTTTGGTTATTTGCTGGTTGAATAAAATGTGCATAAGTTTATATGGTTGTTATTGTAAATATCCTAATGAGATGTTTTATAAAGCTCCAATTAAAGATACGTTTTTAATGTTTCAGCAATGGTCATTGTAAATACTGCAATGAGTTGTGTTATAAAGCTCCATGGGAAATATGTTTTGGTTGTGAGAGGTCTTGTTGGTTATAGGTGTCATTGAACATTATGGACGATGTTCCCTCATGGGGGAGGGTTCTGTAACAACCCTGGTTAAAAATCAATGTAAAAAAAAATATAAGACCAAGGTCATGGGACACATATTCCTAGCTGAATGTTGGGAAAAACATCCTAGTGGGGTGTTCATTTGGTTTATTATGGCTAAGGAAATTGGAAAAGAAAATGGCAAAGGCTTTGAAAAGGCAAGTGGCATTAATTAGCATTTTATTTATGAAAATAAAGGAAATGAGTAGAAAAGGGAGATGAAAGGCCACGATTTGCATGTGAGGAGTAAATTGAAGGAAAATAATGGAAAATTGAAGAAAATAGAGGCTTGATTAATAAAAAGGTTTCTAAGGATCATTTGGTACCTTTAGTTAGTTCATTTTTGGATTTCTCACTCTATTCTCTCTCTCACACACTCTTGGACACTTAGAACATTATTGGAGCACTCTAGCATTGGATCAACGAAAGAAAAGGAAGGACCAAGAAGGTAAAGATCAAGCAAGGAAGAGCAGGATCAAGTAGCTACAACAAGATTATTGGTAGGTATTAATTTGAATGTGTGATTTCCTTGCTAGTTTTGGAATGTATGGTACATGCATGTGTGCATTTGGTTCTCTTTTTGACATTGGTATGGGTTTTTCCAGGTGTGATGGTGTCCTTTATTCTTTCCTTGCCATTTCCAGATAGCCATGGTGTGATGGGTTCTCTTTTATTTTGTTAATTTGGATTACCAGATGGTTTCAAAACTGAGTGAGGTGGTCTCTGAAAGAAAGAACACAAGGCCTAGGAATCTCTATACCAGAATAGGATTGCGATAAAGCCATATTTTGTGTGCCTCGATGGGCCTAGGAATTATCAACCGGTGGATGGCAGGATATATAGTAAAACATAGAGGTGTGTGCCCTCAATTAGGCCTAGGAATCCTTGATCAGTGAATGGCAGGAGATACAGCAAATCCTGGAGGGTGGAGTCTTGATTAGGTATAGGAATCCTCAACCGTTGTATGGAGGGATATATGGTAAAGACTAGAGACTATGAGACATGTAAATTCCTCACGGTGTAGGTGGAGAAATCTAGTGGCATCCATGCCTGCTTAATTCTAGTGATCCGGTGGGGATTGTGGTAAAGCTTGAGGAAACCTAGTTTGGTTTTGTTTCGAGTCCCACCTTCATGCTTGGAATATGGCACAGGGGTGATTGGATGAAATAAATATTTGGTTCATCCAATCTATGGTCAGGTGGTTCGTGGATTCCCATACCTGGTTGTCTTTTACATTCATTAAAAAGAGCTCTTTCTCCTTGGTATTTCATGTGTAAATGTAATGGCTTATATGTGGATTTTATAGATGTTATATTCTTGTTATTTCTGTTGGTTATGGGTATGTTTTATGACAAACATGATGTATGACTCTCATCATGTTTTGATTAGAAAATGAATGTACGATGTATATATGTACTAATTCATGATAATGCAGCTATTGTGATAAGACAACAATTCTTCTTTACGAATATCAGATAAGTATGAGACCCCTATGCTCAAGTATTTTGTTATGACCTGTAGATTACATATTTGTGACATGTTTGACGAAATGCCTATCATGGCCAGTAGGGGTTCAGTCAATTCATTGGTCAAGTGTTTGCATTAGTACGTTTGCTTCAATGTTGTTTTTCATTTTTGAAGGTTTCATGAAGTTCTGGGTAGTGGCCTAAGTCCTAGCCCTAAAAAAGTGGCACAAAATCCAGGGTCACTAGCTCAGAATTGTCTAGAAAGGTCCATAATCACTGGCATTCCTTTGCTGTGGGAACATTTGGAAGGCTTTGATCACATGAATTCCTTGTCATGGGAGAGATTGAGGCTCTAGGACAATGAAAATCTAAGTTGTCTTAGGGGTTAAGCACCTAGAAGGATTGGTTACCTCCTAAAGGGTCTGTAGCTCTTGGGAAAGGTTAGTTTGGTTGTGTTTGTCGATTCCACTTCCTTAACTGTACTTGGGGAGTTGAATCACATCATATTAGCCTCTTGTCACATGTTTACCTGTTAGCTTGGGTAAATGTGGGAGGAGGGAATCGCATAATCAAATTAGGATTAGATCCTAGTGATATTAATGTTGTTGAAGAAACTATTAAGAGAAATAATGCAAACATCCAAGCATTAATAAGAAAGCTGAAATTACTAACAACAAAGCATCCTCAAGCTTAGGAAGCAGGGAAATTAGAGAAATAAAAGGAAAATATACTACATATGATTTTTGAGCAGAACATTTATATTCAAAATATGGAAGTAGATTTGGAAAAACTCTTCAAAGAGAAAGAACAACAAATTAGTGTAGGAATTTCTATAGTAGAAACAAGACCAATCAACCAAGAAGCCACTGAACAATTGTCAAACGTTATGGGAGATATGTCATTAAATAATGTTGAAATTGAGAAATTAAAGGCATCACTGCAAACAATGGAAGATAATAAACTTAAGGCAGATAGTGCATACATCTTAGAAGTATAGAATAATTTCAAGCTTACTAAACAACTTGAAAAATATATGGATGGATCAACCAATGTGTTAAAATATGAAACTTCCGTTCAAATTCCACTTTGGAAAACGCAATTTATGTAGATAATGATTTCATTGAATTCATATTTTCGAGAGGACCAAAATTGACCTAAAGATCACTCAAAACGGATAAAGGAAAGTGTACTTTTGAATTAGAAGCCCATGTGCATATTTGATCAGGTCGTCCCTAAAGAAAATTGGACACCCTTGGAAGGCTATAAATAAAACTGTCCTCTACCTCATTTGGACATCTTAATGATTCAATCTTCTATCTTGGTTTTTGGCTCACACAAGTCTGAGGCTCGTTCGCAGAGGAATGGTTTCACTCAAAGACAAAATTTCAGCGTCCAATGCTCACATGTCTATTTTAGGGTTTTGGGCCTTAGTCGTAGGCATGGCGCATGAAGAACTCAACCATAGTCGCTTGCCAGATGGTTCATCTATGTGATCGAAGCATCTCAGTCACACATAAAGCTCATCCTCCATGCGACTGACATCTAGGATTTTTGAGTCTCAGTTGCAGATTGTAGTTGATAGCTTATAGGCTTTAGGAAGCCACCAAAACCTTCCTAGTCGCACGCATGACTCCTCCTTCGTGTGACCGAGACCTAAATGATGAAATTTCAATTGTCCAAAAATTTCTCTGAGTGACCGAAGTGTTCAATAGTTAACCACAAACATGGACAACTCATTAAAGGCTTTGAAATTAAAATTTTGAGTATAAGAATTGTTGGGTTCATTTCATGGGTATTTTGTAGTTTTTTTTGCTGGATCGTTGTATGGATGAAGATATGGATCATTATACTCTCTTTTTTTGAATCACTCGATGAAAATCTAATAAGAAGAAGAATTTGAAAGGGTTTTCCCCATTGTGGGTTTTTCCCTGGTCTTCGACCAATCCTGGTGTCTCTATGTGTGAATGCTTTTCTTCTATTGTTCCTTTATGTTCTACTGCATTGATGATGATGATATTGTTCTTTATATATAGTTGAATATGCTGCTGAATAATGATGTAAATATGAATAATGTAATGATTTTATGGGGTGAACTAAATATGTTAATGAAGAAATTAAATTATCAAGGCAAAGAACAATATAACCCTAAGAAAAATTAACACAATGCATAAACATTATCAGAAGCCAAGGTGAAAATATGGATTGATGTCAATTTAATCATTTCATACTTGTGGAAATCTATTGAAATGATTTTTGAACATGAACAATTGGTACATAAAGAAAAAGCAACCATAACAGATATCAAAGAAGAACTAGACCACAAACCTGGAGAGGCAACAAGGATCGTCAAAGTGTTAAATTCAAAAACTAATGATGAGATTGAAGACATGACAAATGTAGTCTTAGAATTTAGAAAGGTGTTAACAAAAAGGAATTTGATGTTGCAGCTGGAAAATAAAAGCCAAAACTTAGAAACTCAAATCAAAAAGTTCCATATAAATGTTTCTATCCTTCAACAGAAAGGACTCCCATCCTTAAGAGATTATCATGCTCAATTGATTCCACAAGAAAATTACCAGTACAAGTTACATGACATAGAAAAATATAACTTAAAGTTTGCTAAAGTAAAAGGCATTATTGGTGGAAAAACTTTTCTTGAAGGTCTAAAAAATTATTCTTTATTTTACATGAGGTTTATCATCTTTTTATTGTTGGCATTATGATACAGGTATGACAAAATTTTTGTCCTTGATGGCAACTCTCTTAGATGAAAGATCACAGTATAGCAGGTAAACAACAAGAATGAAGAAAGAAAGGTATACGCAGGTTCACTATATACCAAGTCGCGCATACATGCAGGTTCACTATGTACAAAGTCGTGTATAACATACACACGCACTTTCAGAGAAGGAAAGGCGCGTACATGTCGGAAAACAAAGTTTTGGTTCGTGGTATTTGGACCATGGTATTTTGGTATTGGTCCATGGTATCTTGTCCGAAGTGTTGACCCCAGGTATTGGGTCCAAGGTATCGGTCCTACGTGGTTTTGGACCATGGTATTGAGAGAGGCCTAAACCTATATAAGGAGAAGAATATCATTAGGCCAAAGTGCAAGTGTGCAAGTGATGAATATCTGATGAAGTGTGAGATCTAGTATGCTGGTTATGGGTTTGTGATGCTTTGCTTGATCTGAACTAAGGATGCACCTACGGAATTGATGATTGATGATGGATCATGATCATAAGGCTTGGAATGTATTATCATTATGTGGTTTGATCATGGATAGACTAGATTTGAATTATTGACGCATGTTTTATTGTATAAATGTTATGATTTGGGTATGACTGATGTCTGGAATACCTGCAAAGTTATGAGTAAATATTTGCAGATCTGTACGCGGGTTCACTTTGGTAAAATCACGTATACACACTGGATCGTCTCATCAGAGTAGCATATACAGTATGAAGTATGATATTTGAAGTTGAAGTTGGATCTAGTTGTTGTTGTAGAATTTTGTGGTCTGCTTTGTGTTCTGGTGACTGTGTTCTGTTGACAGGGTTTTAGTGTTTCAGTGTTGGGTGATTCAGAGATTGATGATGTAGGTGTAGTTGATTGGTGTATTGTAGCGATGATTAATTTTGTGCTTCAATGTTGTTGATGGGTCAAGTATGAAAATTGGATGAAACGCGGCCTTCAGATTATGGTGTTGTGCTTCAGGAGTATCTAGTATGAAAATTTATGAAATGTGGTTTTTGGAGGAAGAGAGAAGGTCGTAGCCTTCTCTAGGCTAGTGCCTATGTACTGGTAAACATATTAGCCAGTGAAATAGCCAGGGGGTTGGAGCTCCCTTCCAGTAGCAGTTGGAAAATGAGTGAAGGTTGGAGCCTTCACTAGGCTGACGTTTACGTACTAGTAAACATATCGGCTAGTACAACAGCCGGGGGGTTGTAGCTCCCTTCCAGTAGTAGCTGGAGAACGAGAGAAGGTTGTACCCTTCTACAGGTGGGTACCTACGTACTGGTATGAGTCTGCTCCAGTACAATATTGTAAACAAGTTTTTCTTATATTAAAGGAAGACAACAACAAGTGGTTTTTGTCCCGCATTGGGTTTCCACCTTATGTCATGGTGTTCTTGTGTGTTTCTTATGTGTGATGATCTATTCTGTTTTACTGCACTGTTTACTATTTATATGGTTAATGAAGTTTTTATGCACTGATTAAAGATCGACATATAATGGATTAACTGAATCATAAGTTTACTAGATATACGCTAGTTGCCTTAAAAACAATTGTGTGTACACGCGGGTTCCCTTAATTGAAGTAGCGTATATGAATCTAATTATGGAAATGAAAATTTAGTGATTTTCTAATACTGATTCACCCCCCCTCTCAGTATTATTTCCAATAATTGGTATCAGAGCAAGTCCTTTGGTAGAAGCTTGATCGCTTGAAGGAGATCTGTAGAACAATGGGAAAGAAAGCACGTCAGAAGAAGAAGACAACTCAAAGGAACAATGATAGCCTGCCATTAAGTGGTAGCAAGTATTCAGATTCTGAATCACTTCAGATTGAATATGAGCAAGCAAATGAAGCATCAGATAAAATCATAGATCAACAAGATCTAGTTAACGAAAGAGAGAGTGCCCTCAAAGAAGAAGTTATCAACTTAAAAGCTCAGTTGGACTATGTCTTCAGAGTACGTCAAATGCTACAGGAGTAGAATGAAGAACAAGAAAATGAGATTCTCAAACTAAGGCAACAAGTGGAAGAAGGAAGAAAGTCTGAAGAAATCTTGAAGAAGAAATATCTGGAAAAGGAAGAACAACGTTAGGTTAAGGTAAATATGTTGAAAGGTAAATTAGAAGAAAAATATAAACTATTACGATTTCAAGACATCACTAAGATTTTGGATGATATTCTTATTAGTCAAGGGTTGCCTTCTATCCAAATTGGTCTTGTTTTTTATGAATCTGTTGAAGGTGAATCTAGCTCATAAGGTGAGGCAAGGAACTCTAATACAAAATCTGAAATGCTCAACAAGGAGATGAGAGGTCAACACCATCAACAGCCAAAGAAAGAAAGTCTTCAAAGAAAATCCTTTACTCTTAACTATGGAAGTGATAGACGGTTATTTCCTCTGATAAATAATGTTGCATGTTTTATATGTCATAACTTTGAGCATGTTGCAGCCAGATGCAGAAGTAGAATGGTTCAATATCATCACATAGAAAGATCATCACGTTCTAGGTACTTTAAGGGATATTGTTTTGCTTGCAATATGTTTGGTCACAAAGCCATTGACTGCTATAGAAGGAATATGAAACATATAAGATGTTATGCATGTAAAAAGCTTGGAAATATAGCAAAGGAATGTAGGAGAAGATTTTGGGCTCCATACCAAAAGGAGAAAACATCATCACAGTCGAAGATATGGAAGAAAAAAGGAAGTACTGTTAGAAAGATGTGGCATAGCAGAGTATACAGACATGATAAACTCAGAGGGAGCTGAAGGTGTGGAACCTCAGTGTTCTAAATATCATATGCAAGTTTCATAAAGACAAGACGCATGTATACGTGAGTTCAAAGCTGAAAAGTCGCGTATATGTTGGTTTGAGGAAAAGCAGTGGGACAGACTCAAGAAAAAGGGTCTGATATGATTCAGTCAATTATTTGCTCTATTTGATAATGGTTACAATCTGCTGATGATGTGTGGAAATGTGTTGGTACTCATAAGATGTTGTTTAGAAGTGCATTTGATCCTAACTTGATGATGATGATGCTTTAATACTTCTTGCTGATATATGCATGATCAGATTTGACAGTGAATAGATGGAACAGGTTCACGGGGAGCATATGCTTTGTATAAATGCATTGTTGGAATTATGGTTAGAAATATTTGGTGATGATGCTTATGTGGCTAAATGATTGTTGGTTAGCCAAGAGAATGGTATTGCAGGTTATAGGTCTGGATGCTGGTGACATATGCTTATGGTGCAGATCATATATGGTGTATGATAGTTGCTAATGAATATCATGGTCTTGTTTAGATTGCTGGTCATTATTATAAAAGTCATGTATATCATTTGATGTAAAGGTCATGAAAATACCTAATTTGTAACCCCACTTTGCATGGGAAGGATGATGTAATAATGTCTATTTCAGTCATGTATAAACATTTGGTATATCCCCACTTGGTTGGGTGGATGAGTCAAAATGGTGTATCCCCACTTGGTTGGGAGATTGATGTATGTATGAGTAATTGGTGATAGGAAGGTCATACTCAGTTAGTTGAGTTGTAGAGTCATGTTATTCTTTTGAAAAATATTTTTGTAGACTTGGCATGTGCTCAGGGGGAGCATGAACAGATTAATACATCTTAGCATGTACAAAGGGGGAGCTCAATAAGAGATTTCAGCATGTACTCAGGGGGAGCATGGACAACATAATGTATATCAAGGGAGATAATGTCTTGGTCCACCCTTTACCCTTGATGTCAAAGGGGGAGAGTGACTTGGTGTGGTTGTTGCCATCAAGTACAAAAGGGGAGATTGTTGGCATTATGATACAGGTATGACATAAGTGTTTTCCTTGATGGAAAATCTCTCAGATGAAATATCACAGTATAACAGATAAACAACAAGAATGAAGAAAGAAAGGTATATGCAGGTTCACTATATACCAAGTCGCGTATACACACAGGTTCACTATATACAAAGTTGCGTATAACGTACACACGCACCTTCACAGAAGGAAAGGCACGTACATGTCGAAAAACTAAGTTTTGGTCCGTGGTATTTGGACCATGGTATTTTGGTATTGGTCCATGGTATCTTGTCCAAAGTGTTGACCCCAGGTATTGGGTCCAAGGTATCGGTCCTACGAGTTTTGGACCATGGTATTGAGAGAGGCCTAAACCTATATAAGAAGAAGAAGATCATTAGGCCAAAGTGCAAGTGTGAAAGTGATGAATATTTGATGAAGTGTGAGATATAGTATGCTGGTTATGGGTTTGTGATGCTTTGCTTTATCTGAACCAAGGATGCACCTATGCGATTGATGATGGATGATGGATCGGGATTATAAGGCTTGGAATGTATTATCATTATGTGGTTTGATCATGGATATAATAGATCTGAATTATTGACGCATGCTTTATTGTATAAATGTTATGATCTGGGTATGGCTGATGTCTGGAATAGTTGCAAAGTTATGACTAAATATTTGCAGGTCTGTACACGGGTTCACTTTGGTAAAAGAGCGTATACACGCTAGTTTGACTCATCAGAGTAGCATATACAGTATGAAGTATGATATTTGAAGTTGAAGTTGGATCTAGTTGTTGTTGTAGAATTCTGTGGTCTGCTCTGTGTTCTGGTGACTGTGTTTTGTTGACAGGGTTTTACTGTTTTAGTGTTGGGTGATTCAGAGATTGATGATGCAGGTGTAGTTGATTGGTGTATTACAATGGTGATTAATTTTGTGCTTCAATGTTGTTGATGGGTCCAGTATGAAAATTGGATGAAACGTGGCCTTCAGATTATGGTGTTGTGCTTCAGGAGTATCTAGTATGAAAATTTATAAACGTGGTCCCTGGAGGAAGAGAGAAGGTCGTAGCCTTCTATAGGCCGGCACCTACATACTGGTAAACATATCGGCTAGTACAAGAGATAGGGGGTTGGAGCTTCCTTCCAGTAGCAGTTGGAAAACGAGTGAAGGTTGGAGCCTTCAGTAGGCCAACGCCTACGTACTAGTAAACATATCGGCTAGTACAAGAGCCGGGGGGTTGTAGCTCCCTTCCAGTAGTAGCTAGAGAACGAGAGAAGGTTGTAGCCTTCTGCAGGTGGGTTCCTGTGTACTGGTATGAGTCTGTGCCAATACAAGATTGTAAACAGGTTTTTCTTATATTAAAGGAAGACGACAACAGGTGGTTTTTGTCCCGCATTGGGTTTCCACCTTATGTCATGGTGTTCATGTGTGTTTCTTATGTGTGATGATCTGTTCTGTTTTATATGGTTACTGATTATATGGTTAATGAAGTTCTGATGCACTCATTAAAGATCAATATATAATGGATTAACTAAATCATAAGTTTACTAGATATACGCTAGTTGCGTGTACACGCGGTTTTCCTTAACTGAAGTAGCATATATGAATCTAATTATGGAAATGAAAAGTTAGTGATTTTCTAATACTGATTCACCCCCACTCTTAGTATTATTTCCAACATTTATTACTAAGACAACTTTAAAAAAATACACCGAGGTGGATGAAACTTAAAGGAGGGTAATCAAGTTTTCATGTCAAGATGATGAGAAGTGGGATAAGTTCCTTGAACTTATTGAGTAAACTGAAAGCATATTTTCATATGGCATTGCAGAAAAGACAGAGAAAAATCAGCTAAGTCAGATTTCAAGGCAACAATTAGAAATAACATCCTTGAATAGTGTGTTGTTTCCACGTAATCAGTTCTAGAATTCCTATTTTGAGTTGTATAAATTGGAAATATCCAAATTATTTTTAGATAAACCTTTATTTTTTGTAAAAGATTGTATTAAGTTAGATATATTTGAATTACACTCTATATATAGATTGTAATTTGAAGTAAGAAGGGTTGATCCTTTGAGAGAGACAAGAAACATCATTGCACTTTTCTGGAAAACTTGGAAGATAATCAAAGGCTTATGACTTCAGTTTTAACATCATTTGTGTCCATGCGAGTTTTTCCTATATAATAATTTATGTTTTTCACCATATGTTCAAGGTAACATATAATTTAGGGTAAGGCGAAGTTGAGGATTGACTTCCCTGAAAACCCATTGCAAAGTTATAATCATTATTGCAAATAGCTAATTGAACAAGTTGTTTAAATTAATACCTCTACATCATTAAATTGTTTCCTTATGTCATCTCTTGAATATATATGTGTTGGCTGTATAAATTTCTCTACACGCTTCTAATATATCTAATAAATTAAGTTTTCAGGATGAATGTTTAATTATCAAATATCTCCTTCTTTCATATATCATAATCAATTGAAGAATTATATGCTGTAAGGATTGAAGATCAACACTTTAAAAATATCTGAAGCTTTTAGATTGTATAAGTGTGAATAGTTTGAATCATTGGTCATCCACTTAAATTAAATCCCTCATTTAGATGATTTGGAACGATTCTCGAGCCTAAAACTATCTTCAAAGAGACAACACCAGGGCTTCAAGAAATATGCTTGATTAATAACATGAAGAGCTTTTGTCCAAAATATTTACTCATCCACTTCTGAATGAAATCATTCAACCCTACATGAACCTCTGATAAATACATCCTTAGAATATCAACATCCTTTTCATGTGAAGAATTTCCATATGTTTCTATCTCGTGGCTATCCTGTACTCTCATTGGGTTAGTCATGTTACAAATTAAAAATAAAAGAATAAAAATAAAGTTGAACACATTGGTAGTCATAAGGTCTAATGTATAATATGTATGTTGTACAACAAAATTATAATAAACAAGTTCAATATTAGAAAAAAGGAAGTTTGTCAAATCAATCATATATTCGATACGCTTATTTGTATTAAAAGGTTCGAAATAAAACAATTATTGTGAATTTATTGTAAGCATATTGTTATCTAATTTAAGATTGCAAGAGTGAGTTAATGGTTCATATTCATATTCGTCATATATCGGTGGTTTAGAGTAATCAACATAACTCACATATGCAATGGAATCAAAACTACTAAAAATATTACCACATACCGCTTTTCCAAAGATGAGCGAGAGAGAAAATCACCCTCTTGATCAATTAATTGTTGATATGTAGATTGAAGATTGTATAACTTTGTTTCTTCTTGATTGAGTTTTTTAGATGTAATTCCTCCTTCATAGTTACTTTCTTCATAAATATCCATGTTAGTGTGATTAGGAACATGAAATAAACCAAGATTGATATAATTTATAAGACTTTCAAACTGCTCAAGACATATATACACCTTTTCATATTCTATCATCTCATCTTCAATGAAACATTTGTAATTATCTTGCCAACTTAAATTTTTAGATTCATTATGAAAACCTTCAAATTCGGGTTCTTCCTCATTGTTAAACATGATTTTTCTTGGAATTATAGATTAGCATATTCATCTAAATAATAACAGTTATCAAAAAGTTATTATGTTGGATACATATTTTCGTAATGTTGTTGAAAGTCAAAATGGAAATCTCTTAGGGATGAGATACTAACAGGTGGAAAATTCCTATACTATTGTGTAGCATCTTCTTCCAAATACATCATAAATAATTTCGTAAGTACATTATCGTGATAAACCCTAATTTTATGAATGTAAACATAAAAATCCATCAAGTGTTGAAAAAGGTTGCCTGCATTGTTTTCTCAAAAGTGACGAAGGCAGTTGTCCCATACTTCTATATTAGGAATTTCATTTACAAAACTCGATATACTAGAAAAATTAAGTGGAGAAACTATTTTGGATATCAAGGAAGCCCAAGAGTAATGCATTTAAACAATACGAACAATATAAATTAATTTAGGAGTTGCTAGGTGAAAAATTAAACAAAGATCTTCTTGAAACTTTCAAAGAGTAGGTTATTGTGATCCTATTCACAAGTAGGTCACATACTTAATCTTTTATCGTTACCAGGGAAACGAAATGTTTACACTTTGATCCCCGTCAACAATTCCAGAAGAATGTTGGTTTCCAAATTGTCTAGGCGGCAAAGAACAATTTGCGAAGACATTCAATGGGGATTTAAGAATCCTCACACTTTAAGATAAAGACTGGCCCTCTCTATCCATAGGGGGTATTCCCTATATTTATTATTGACGTATTTTCTATACTAGCAAATAAATGTGGCGAGGTTGTATATAAAAGAATGTTTTATTTGAAGAATATTTCAATAAAATATAGGTGACAAGGCTTATAGTACGTGAAATTATAAACAAAATACATCATTAATGATTCAAAATGAAAATAAAGTTAGAATCACAATTAAAGACAAAATAAATGTGTAGTAAAATCATATAATATCACGTATCCATATCATTTCAACCTGCAACCAATAAATCAGAATTTTGACTTAAATCTTTCTAAATAGTATATATTTAAGAAATATTAAATCAAATTTATGTATGAAGGACTAACAATGTGATCATGTCATATCATCATTAACCATTCATGTATGCCAATAAAAGAAGATAAAGTAAAATAAATAAAAATTAAAACAAATAAGAAAAATAAAACAAACTGGTATTATTACTAGTCAAATGAAATATGCATGGAAATCATAGATATCATGTATCAATATGATTCCTACCTGCAACATGTCACTCAAATTTCAGGTTTAAACCCTCTAAATAGTATATATTTAAGAAGTTTTAAGTCTAATATATGTATGGAAGATTTACTATGTGATCATGTCAAATTAGTAATCTTTAATGTTCACCAGTGAATACGAATTCATAATAAACATGAACATAAGAAAACAAAATGAATCGTATTGACATATATTAAAACCTCACAGTCATAATGAAGCAAGCCACCGCAACATGTAAGTTATGAATACCAAATGATAAGATTTCACCTTCTGATCCTACCATCCCCCCTTCTCAAAAGAGTTCATAGGTCCTTATATACAAAAAGGTTGAATAATTGTTTTTATAACTGCATAATAAACATGAACACATAAGCAAGCCACCGCAACATGTAAGTTATGAATACCAAATGATAAGATTTCACCTTCTGATCCTACCATCCTCCCTTCTCAAAAGAGTTCATAGGTCCTTATATACAAAAAGGTTGAATAATTGTTTTTATAACTGCATAATAAACATGAACACATAAGAAAACAAAATGAATCGTAATGACATATATTAAAACCTCACAGTCATAATGAAGCAAGCCACTGCAACATGTAAGTTATGAATACCAAATGATAAGATTTCACCTTTTGATCTTACCATCCTCCCTTCTCAAAAGAGTTCATAGGTCCTTATATACAAAAAGGTTGAATAATTGTTTGTATAACTGCATATTTTTTTTTTGGGTAAGTAACCACCCACGGGGATTTGAACCAGTGACTTATCACAAGGAGTGCCTTAATAGTGCACCCCATTCACCGTCAATCCAAAGCCCCATGGGCTTATAACTACATATTTTAACTACATAATTAAAAAGGGAAATAAAATATTATTTTCGAAAAGAATTTCGCTGTTTTATAGATAGCTTCAAAGCTTTAATGTTTTTCTTCAACGTGAACCTAACAACTTTCACCTTAGATAACATTACACATAACTCTTCATTGAATTAATTTTCTCAAATCTTTAATCAATTCGTAATTAACTCCCTGCATGCAATAGATAGAAATTATTCCTTTAATAAATCACAAAAAAACTTATGAATTAATTCATAGTGAATACATTTTCTTTACCTCAATTATTTAATTTCTTTCTGGAACAATTAGGTAAAATTATTTGGATAAAAACATTATTTACAATCATGGTATTTTTATGAATTAATTTTAATTATTTTATTACAAATTAACTTAATTGTTTTCTGGATTTCCTTCTGCAATAAATATTGGTAAATCCTTCCCGTTATAATGAAAATCATAAATTTTAAAATGTATTTCATAGACATGAATTTGATTTCTCACATTTCAAAAACAAATTCACAGCCAATTAAGTTTGCATAGTTAAATAAATCAATTATGAAGGTAAATTGACCTTTGAATGAAATAAATGATAAGTCATCAGATGGAGAAAGGCTGCCAATTTTTCCCGCCAACCTATGATCCTATGAGATCCAAGGGATGATAATGAATTAGATGAAGGGTCCTTATTTCATATCGGGTATGGAGATGTTGGTGGCTTAATGGCCCTTATGTGACCCGATGGAATCTAAACGCTGAAATCACTTTCAATGGATGGATGTTGTTTCATATCGGGTGTGAAACTAGTGGTGAATTAGCCCCCTTCTTATGACCCGACGACATACACACAAATGGAGTGGGGCTCATGCATTATTTTAATCACAACCAGTTTAATAAAATATTTTAACCTTAGCCTCTGTTTAATGAAATACAATTTGATACATAAGGGTTTCACATGAATAATTTTAATAAAATGTTATAAAGTGAATGTTAAAGTTAAAGACACCTTACAGGATACAATCTTAGATATATTTGAGATAGTGGCTAGTGTGGATAAACCCTAAAATCTGCGGGATAAAAAAATTAATTTACCAATAGGTAAATATCTTTATAATGCACCATGACAATAACCGAACTTGTCCACAACGTTTACCATACACATATTATACATCAGTCTCAAATATATATTGAATTAACCCCATCAATCTGGATTATCATATTGCTTATGTCATTAATGTAATAATGTAATAAGATTTAATAATTTTTTTTGACTTTATCCTTTTGTTAGTCTAGTATGATTCATGTGCCTTGTGAAGTAGGATTTCTCACATGTAGAATATATCTTTACATAAATAAATTCAATAAAGTTCTATAAGGTGGATTCAAAAGAGTTATGGCATTAGCTTGGGAGATAATAAATTTAACTGACATGGGTTTAGGTGAATATTGCAGGTTAAGATATGTATTAAAATAAGGGTTTGCATATTTGAGATTTACAAGCCTTGGATTTACTTCTGAATGAGTCTATAGTTCGATTAAATCTCAATTTATGAGGTCATAAATATTGTATTAATAAAATAGCATAATGGTTGAGGTTATTAAATATTTATTTAACCTAGTCGGATTGAGTAATAATTATTTTTAATTATATATGCACAACCCTATATTCTTCTTATATATGAAATTTTTTACATTCATGAGATTTTACATATGTTAATTTGGCTCATAACAATAAGATCTCAAATAAATAATGTTGGAAATTGATATCGGGATATGAAATGGTCTACACATTGCTCCTTTGTTTTATCCAATATATTTTGAAAATTTACTTGCCTCCTAAATCATGACATGATTTTTAGCTATGTTTACTTCAATAAGATTATATTGCTATAATTTAACGTAGGCATTACATGCGTTTGTTAAAATATCTTAGTTAACTTAGTCACCCTTAAATTAGCTTATTAAAATGAATCTTTATATATTCCACCTTTTGTCGACACTTTCCCCCCCTTTTTGGATAACATAGTTATGATTATGGTGTTTAGTGATATGCCTTATTATAATATTTAGTTAGTGATGTTAATCAATTAATTATTGCATATATGTGCATTTTTCATATATGATAAATAATATTGAAATAATAAAATAATAATAATGTGTACATACATTCTTATTAATATGTAACTTTATTTGGATAACATCACTTATATCATTAATGCCACTCTTTATACTTGAAGCTTTATTTTAATTTCATTAATTGATTAACCATTTTTTTTGTGATTATTGATGAATTATATGGATAGTTAACACGTCAAACATGAGTTTAGAAGGCCAGTTAAGGCCGGTAGTAAGAGGGTGAAGGTTGGCGTGAGGAGGAATTTAAAGAGGTAACCTAGTTTTTGAAGAAGGTCGGAATGGGCTTCAACATGGTCATTCCCACATATAGCACAAATATTTGCTTAATTTACCCAACATTCCCTAAGTGGATGTATTTTTCTACATTTCAGACAAAAGATGTCTAGTGCAATTTTTTCTTCCTCCTTATTCTTCTTAGTCTTTAGTAGATCCAATTGAGAACCTAAGGAACTAAGAAGGTCAATTTTGAAAATTTCCAACAAGTTCCCCAACTTGGCTATGATGACCCCATTTTCAGAAACATTAGTATGTCTTACTATCATCTCCCACAATCCTTTGTCTATTTTAGATGCTCATTGAGAATATCTATGGCAGAGTTCTATGATACCATCATATTCCTTTTGAGATATATCTCCTCCACCCATTAGGTTAAGGATGTCCATGCACTCATCTTGAATTCCTTATAAGAAAAGAACTTGGTGTGTCTAAGGTGTTAAGTCTTCTTGTCTTGATTTGCACAAGTTATTTTTAAATCTCTCGACATAATCCTTAAGATTTTCATCTTCCCCTTGGGTCATTCGAAATACCTCTTATCTTCTTTCTTTAACTTTGCAGTAATCTTGATGTTTAGTCAGAAATTTCTACTTCATGTGCTCCCATGAACTAATGCTACCTTGACAAGTTCCCATGAACCAACGTAACATTGCATCTTTCAATGTGGTAGGAAAGACAACCCCCAAGTTGAGGAGAAGGGTCAGTGCCTAGTACATCTTAGGAAAATGTCTCTTGGAGATAAATCAATGCTACTCAAGAGTATATGTAAAATGATTTAAATTTGGTTCAATTATCTTACTCAAAGGGAAATCACATTTCATACATTAAAAATAATTTTATAAGAAGAATTAATGTTTAGTCATGGTGGCCTACACAATGATAGTGAAGTTTCTTTAATCGTTGTAGTATAGGTGACAAGAAAGAATGCAAGAGAGAAATCTAGTGTAGAGGGATAGCTATAGAATCGCGTACACTAAATTCTAGTAGAATTAAGAAGAGACAAAGGGAACAAAATTAGAAGTCATGGAGCACATTTTAAGGCCTTCAATCTCAAATATTACAAGTACCATTTTCCATAGCATGAAATAAATAAATATGACATACAAGATTGAGTTCCAACAACTACAATTACATGATTTCTAAGAGGAAAGAAACACATTTGAAAATGATAAACAAAGACATAATCAAATACTACACATACTAGTGCTTGGAATCACCAAAAAATCTTCATTAATCTTCAAGAACAACATACATTTCATAAAGCTTCAGAACTTGCAAAACTTGCAGAAGATCCTCTAGAATGAAAATCAAACCCCAAGAAATGAGTTCTTCTCTTTTATAGGGAGAGTCCCAACAAAAAAGATTACCAAAAAAACTTGGAGTGCTCCAACTATTTAAACTAACTAGTTGTGCCTAATGGCCTAGTTGTCCTAATTATTACATAACAGACTTTATTCCTTCTTGAAAATAAAATATTTACAAAATTTGCAAAAAGACAATAATATGTCATGATTTTCGAATAATTCATTTTTTTTCATTGCTGGCTCGCTTGATCTCTCGAAGTGGACCCATGCTACACTATCCATTTTTCCATAATTTTTTAATATAATTTAGAAGTATCACCATCTCTGGAGGGGAACAAGGCTTGATTTTCATTTGGCTACTGAAGATATATTCTCACAATGGTGGTAGTATTTGAATGGAGATGTTGGTAAGTGACTTTAAAACTTACCAATTGGTGTGAGGTTTGTCCAAAAAATGCTAATTGGACTTGAGATCAACTTTACTCAACTAGTCAACCCCCTATTCAAGCCAATTATTGAGAAAGGTTTCAACATTTGGCAGGGAATCCTCTAGACAGCTGGAGACAAGATTTGATTTAAGTAAGGATTCATTAATGGACTCGACTAGGGATGATCCAGATTCTTTCAGCTACCAGAATTAACAAGGATCTTTTACTTTTGTCATGTTAGAAGAATTGCATGTGAAAGAGTATGAAGAAACCAAATGTGCATATTTTAAAGAAAAGGAAACATAACAACAACCATCAAATCAAAGAACACACACAACTTGATAACAAAGTTCACCCAGTTTGGGTTACACCTCTGGGCCTAGTGTCAAGAGTGGGGAGGCTGCTTTAGTAAATGTTGCAAGATGATGATGAGTACATGATGTGTTCTTTGTCAATACAAGGAAGAACTCCCTTATCTAGAGTGGCATGTCTCTCCATGAGACATTATTCTATAAGAAATATCACTCATAAAAGCTCCCCTTTAGCATGACAAAATAACAAACTCTCACATGAAGTGGCAAATAAGGATCCTCGAACAAAATGGAAAGCAAGGATCTCAACATCAAATCATCATCTGAGCAAGAAACAAAAGAAGACATGGCATCAGTGCATCTTATACCTCCACTTCTGAGGATGGCCTGAAAATGCACACCTCTGTTGAAGTAATGAATTGCATGGTTGAATTCCTAGCAAAAAATCATGAAATCTGACTTTAAACTCGACTCCCTTCTGCTTCAGTCAAAATATGGATCCTCGAGAATCTCAAAGGTTCCCCAAAGATTCATTCCCACAGGTTGATTAGAATTCAGCTGCTTAGATGATAAATCTAACCTCACCACTATGCTCCTTGTGAAAAATTGGTTCAAATGAGTGTATAAACTTGACATATTCCTGACATCTTCAAAATTTTGTGCCTAGGGAATCTTAAATATTCCTCATAGAGAATATTATTTGAAATATTGCCTAACATATGCTCTAACAATATTCCTAGAACCTTCTTGAGATTCTTCATTGACCTATCTGTGCCCTCATCTTTCATGTATTCTCCATGGTTCCATTTTAACTATTTGAATGGCATTTTATAACAAAGTGTGAGGGTGAATAAGAAAAAGTGTATGGTTAGCACAATGGTTGCATAGTCATATTAAATTACTTGTTATTGGGGATGTTTTGGGTTCAAAACCCATGGACTCCTAATTTTTCTTTAATATGGTTTTAAAGCCCAATTTCGGTTTTTAATATAGCTTTCAAACCATATAATATATGGAAATTGTATGTCCATATTGTAACGACTTTGAATTTAACCATGAGAATAAGACAAAAATGGAGGTTGCACCATGCCAAGGCCACTTGAGCCTAATTTTAGGTGCCATGTGGCACCATGTGATTAGGCCATGTGGTAGGCTCTCGTGGTTCCGCATCATATGCCATCTACTTGCCATGTGTTGACTTGTAGCGCTGCCACATCACCTGCTTGTGGGTCTACCTGGTTTGATGACTGGGCTACCACATTAGCTCTATAGGTCCCATTAGGCCTACTGAATTTTCTAACATGTTTCATATGTATGGCCTACCACGTGGAAAAATGTTTTCTTTGACTTTGACCTTTTCCCAGTTTGACTGAAACTTTGACTAAGCATAAATTTTGCATACGAACTCAGATTGAGGAACCATTTGCACCATTGGAATAAGGAAGGCGAGATATAAACTCTAGTCTTATTTTTAACAAAATACAAATCATTTGATTTTTGATCATTTCTAGAGTCACTAGATCGTTCCTCCCCACTAAGGAGCTTTTGGTCCTCCAAAAGCATAAACACAATCTGTAATATGATATACTCCCTCATCTATACAACAAGTTCCCTAATAGGCCACACTTCCTTCTCCTTCAACATTATCCTTCAGATCCATAAGTGATGAACTGCCACTTGTACTCTATGCAAACCTGTAGTATAACTTGCAAAATACATGTTCAATTACATGACCTATCATGACCCAAGCATACCCCATACTTGCCAAGAGTTTATAACACACTCTTTAGTCAAGTTTACATCATAATAATAATAGAAACCAATACCCTAGCTATCAACAAAAAGGCCCAAAACATCATCATGTTGAATTCATAAGTGATGGAAAACACATCATCACTTTTACAATAATTTCACATGTGATCTACAAAATGCGGCCATGACAAGCTACTATCTCTAATTAAACCATATTTCACTCATCAAAGTGAATGGGCCATCATTTTGGAGCTGATTTTCTTGTTGAACAACTTTATTAGTTGGTTCTTCAACATACACTTTGTATTTCTTGAGATGGTGCTTTGGATGGAGCCCCCAACATGTGGCTCCGTGATGTCCACCTTTGTTACAATGGTTGCAAAAATTCTTCTTCCTCCAGACTTGCTTGACATTATTCATACCCTGATGTGGATAAGGGTTTACATGTCTTGTCTTTTTGCTTGCTGCCATTCTCTTCCAACACTCGAAAACCACATAGTTATACAAGCCACAAAAACTACATGGTTTTCTATTCCACAAGTTTCTTTTACTATTACCAATTTTATTGTAACCAAAATTAACTTTAAAATACTGAGAATTTTTATACCTTTCTTTGGCTTCTCTTAGGAATGCTCACTTCCATTTGGAAATGAATTGCAATCATGATCACTGGAGGCTCGTGTTGTACTCTCAGCATCCTTCATTATCTCAGAATTTTCCCCTAAATATTTTCTTGTCTCTTCCTTTCTAACATAGCCCAATCCTCCATGTCGTGGAAATTCCACCACTTGGAAGGGATTCACAATGCCTTTCCCATTAGATCCTAGGCCCTTGCCTTCATATCCCATCTTCTTTATTAATCTTGAACCAATGCCTGTAGTGTGCTTTTCAAAAGCACCCAAATCATCATCACCATGTGAAAATGAAATTAAAGGATTATCAACATTGTTTACCTCTGATGGAGGTGATGATGGCTTCACCAAGCCCTCGTTTCCCTTCAACCTTTCCAAGGTCTCTCCATGGCTCATAATTGAAGCTGTAATATTTGATTCTCCTCTTCTACTTCTTGTAGAATTCCTTGCAATTTAGCATTCTCCACTTGAAGGCTTTCATTTATTTCTTCATTTGAATGATGAGAAGAAGATGAAGAAGTATATCCACTTGAAGATGGAGATGGAGCATCTTCCTTTTCTCGCTCTTTCTCCTGTTCCTATTTTGCAAATTTTTCTTCATAATCTAAATACATTATATCTACCATGCTTGATATCATGCAAAAGGATTTGTAGAGATCTCTGTGATACTCCATTTTCTTTTCTTGTTGCATGTTCAATCTTTGGTTATCATTCACACTCACAATTCACATTAGCAAGAAGACCACTATGATACCAAACTTGATCCATATTCTCTCAACTATTAGAATTAACCAAGATATTTCACTTCTATGATGTTAACATAATTGCATGTGAAAGAGTATGAAGAAACCACATGTGCATATTTTGAAGAAGAGGAAACATAATGACAACCATCAAATCAAAGAACACACACAACTTGATAATGGAGTTCACCGAGTTTGGGTTACGTCAACAAGCCTGGTGTCAAGAATGGGGAGGTTGCTTCATTAAATGCTGCAAGATGATGATGAGTACAAGATGTATTATTTGTCAATACAAGGAAGAACTCACTTATACAGAGTAGCATGTCTCTCCACGAGATGTTATTCTATAAGAACTCTCACTCATAAAAGCTCCCCTTTAGCATGACAAAATAAAAAACTCTCACATGAACTCACATACAAGGATCCTCCAACAAAATGGAAAACATGGATCTTAACATCAAATCATGATCTCAACAAGAATCAAAAGAAGACATGGCATCAATGCTTCTTATACCTCCACTTCCAAGGATGGCCTAAAAATGCACACCTTTGTTGAAGTATCGGACTACATAGTTGAATTCTTGGTGAAAAATCATGAAATCTGATTGTAAAATCGACCCCCTTCTGCTTTGGTCAAAATATGGATCCTTGATAATCTCAAAGATTCCCCAAAGATTCTTTCCTGCGGGTTGACTAGAATTTAGTTGCTCATATGAAAAATTTGACCTCACCACTGCGCTTCTTGTGAAAAACTGGTTCAAATGAGTATAAACTCAACATATTCTTGACACCTTCAAAATTTTGTGCTTAGGGAATCTTAAATATTCTTCAAAGATTCCTCATAGAGAATATTCTTTGAAATATTCACTAACATATACTCTAAACAATATTCCTATAATCTTCTTGAGATTCATGTCTTCATTGGCCTACTTTTGCCCTCATCTTTCATGTATTCTCGGTAACAACAATATGGTTTCAGGTAAATGAAGATTGGAACGAGACCTCCCATTCGTGGCCCTTGATCCATTTGAATGGCATTCTATAACAAAGTGTGAGGGTGAATAAGAAAAAGTGTATGGTTAAGACAATGGTTGGCATAGTCATATTAATTTGTTGTTGGGGAAGTTTTGGGTTCAAAACCCATGGACTCCTAACTTTGCTTTAATATGGTTTTAAAGCCCAATTTTGGTTTTAATATAATTTTCAAACCATATAATATATGGAAATAGTATGTCCATATTGTAACGACTCCCAAAAACATGAGAATAAGACAAAAATGGAGTTTGCACCATGCTAAGGCCACCTGGGCCTAATTTGAGGTTCCATGTTGCACCATGTGATTGGGCCATGTGGCAGGATCTCATTGGTCCACATCATATGCTACCTACTTGCCATGTGTCAACTTGTAGTGCTGCCATATCACTTGCTTGTGGGTCCACCTGGTTTAATGACTAGGCTGCCACATTAGCTTTGTGGGTCCCACTAGGACTGCTTACTTTGCCGCCATGTTTCATCTGTTCGGTCTTCCACATGGCAGAATGTTGACTTTGACTTTTTGTTTTGTTTTGTTTTGTTTGTTTCTTTGTTTGTTTTTGTTTTTGTTTGTTTGTTTGTTTGTTTTGTTTTGTTTTTGTTTTTTTGTTTTTGCTTTTGTTTTTGGTTTTTTGTTTTTTGTTTTTGTTTTTTGTTTTTTGTTTTTTGTTTTTTGTTTTTTGTCTTTTGTTTTTTGTTTTTTTTTTTTTGTTTTGTATTTTTGTTTTTTTTTCCTGGTTTGACTGAGCATAACTTTTGTATACGAACTCAGATTGATGTGTTATTTGTGACATTTGAATCAAGAAGACGAGCTCTAAGCTTTGTTCTTGTATTCAATGAAATCCAAATAATTTGATTCTTGAGGCTTTCTTGAGTTACTTGGATCAAGGGAATTTGACATTTCACGAGCATCACCGATAAGTTTTTTAACTGAACATATCCTAGAATTCCATCCGTTAAGAATGATTGATTTATGCATTGCATAATTTTGGGGGACTTAGAAATTCCTCCCTTCAACACAGTCTTGCCATTCTAACATTTCATTGAGATCCTTCTTGGCTTCATCATAACATGAGATCATTTCTACTAACTCATCAATTAGATCATTCCCCAATCTGCATTATTCCTGAATAAAATTCAGTTTCTCACAAAATAGTTGTTACTGCCTCCACAAATGTATATTTAAATCATGGGCCTCCTATTTTAAATTCTTCAGCTAAAAGGTCCCAACCTATAATTGTTCTATTTTCTATGGAGATTCTTGGTGTTTTTTATCTTTTTCCTTGATCTACTCCGCATGTTTTATATGGAGAGAATTGATCTGCCTTTGCAGTTCTTCCACTGCAATTTCCCTTGGATCTAGTTGATTTTTCCACTATGCACTTAATTGTTCTTCCTTATTGATGAATGTTTTTTCCATAGTGGCAATCTTCTCATCCTTCCCCCTTTGCAATTATTGTACTTCAATTGCTTTGTCCATGGTGGCAGAAGCATATGCACCTGTGAATTGTGTTAACCTTCCAAGTTCATCAACAGGGGCAATTAATGTACCTTTCTAGAGAACTTCAAGAGGAGAATCTTGTGAAGTTTTCCATGGGACTAAGGCTCGTGAATCATCTATCTTCCTTCCTCTTTTTACCACTGCTTTGTGCACATGGATGTAAAAAAATGTCCATTAGAGAGATCTCTTCAATTTTGAGAAGTATCTCTGAAGTAGGATTGATTGGAATAATATCTACTTCATGCCAATTAACCAATGGTGTTTTCTTAGCTGTAGATTTCTTTGACTTGGTGTACTGCCGAGAAGAGGGACTACTTAATAGAGTCTACTACTAAAGAATAGTTTCTCCTACCAAGATCTGTTTCCCTGGACTGCTTCAAGGCCCAATCAAACTTGTCCCACACCTATTCCATTCTTGGGTCTACTGTATGCATCTCTCCTCTAGGATTTGAAGAGATAGTAGTTGTTGTTTGATGTTGTTGATGAGGAACCATTGGTTCGGAGGAATTATCTTGATGAGTTGATGTTATAGCACCCTTTAAAGATACTTGTTTTTGTAAGGAATCTACAACAAATCTAATGGCAGATGGGACGATCTTTCATTTCCAAAAGTGGGGAACTATTCCCACTCCTAAAATGATAATTCCTCGTCCACATTTTTCAAAAATTAATGATAAGAATATTCTTTGGTGAATAAGTCATCAAACTTGTTTTCTTCATGGAGGAATCTTCTTATACTAGATGTTAGGGCAATCTATTTCGCTACTCCATTTGGGTTGTAAGGCCTAGTTAGAATGGTGGCTAACTTTAATACCTCAATAGGTTTCAACTCCTTGTAATAATTTCCATAATTGGCCAAAGAGAAGATTCCAGAAGGTAGAGGGAATTGAAGCTAAACCCTCTTGTTGGAGTCTTTCAAGTCTTTGGTAATCCCATGACCAATTGTTTTGTATGCTACTTCCTTGCATAGAAGTTTGTTTGGAACATATATTGAAAAGACATGTGGGTGTTCATAGCTACCCAAGGCTCTGATATATGTGAATGAATCTTCACCAAACCAATTCCCAATTTTATTAAGGTTTTCCATGACTTCTTGAGACATCTTGGGGGGTTTGGCTCCAAATATAACTTCATAAATTGGGATCATGACCTTGTGACAAATCTGATAAAAATGACCAAAATAATTGGTCTCCCAGAGCACACTTTGATAAATATGAATTGGTGAGGGATCGAAGATGGTCCACTTCCATCCCATGGTTGGAAAATCAAGAGAATAATAGAGAGAGTCGATGATGTAGGATGACATATAAAATGAAGGGATTTTATTCTTGGAAGCTCTGTGTGAAGAAAGAAATCCAAAATATGTTTGGAAAAATTGTTGGGTAGTATAATGGTGCAATCAATGATGCACCCCTCAAAGGTCCCATCAATTAAAGGAACCCAACTTTCATGGAATTCAGATTCATTTGGACATGCATGTAATATAAAAAGCATGACAACAAATTGACTAAAAGGAGAAGCAAGTGAATCTATAAAGTACTTACCATCTTGTTCTTTTTTGTGTTTGTTTGGGTCACTCCTCCACTATTTAATAGAATCTATTGGATTCGATGCTTTTTAAATAAGTCCTCCACATACTTTTTGGTTGAGATGCATTGAGGGCCGGACAAGTGATACATATTCTGAAAGGATTTTGCTAAGAATAAACCAATTATATTGCCTTTATGAGTGTGGAACTTCTTTTCCGTAATATCTATCATTTCAATAACCCATCTAACCATATATGTATAGGGAAAAATCCGAGGCCTCACTCCAAGTCTAGGTAGGAAAGAGTTTGTCGTATCTTATGTATTTTCCTTTGATGTTGGTGTTACATCATCAACTACCATTGTTTTGACTTTTACCTCGGGGCCTTTGCCTTCAAAATATTTATAAATATCTTCCCATGAGGAATGTCCTAAATCCTTGATACAAACTATGTCTAAAAATAATCCTTCTCATGGTAAATTTTCATTAATGGCTTCCCTAAATGGGTCGGTTATTGTTTAGGTTCATTATTTTTCTCCTTAACTTTCTTCATTTCTTCTTGATGAGAGAATTTGAAGCTTCCCTGGTAAGTGGAGGTAATTGGGCGCTATAGGTGCACAAGGTTCCTTACATTGGTTGATGATCGGGAAGAGGTAGCTGCAAACAAGTAGAGCGACTAAATGCAAAATAATTTGAAATATACAAGTTTAAATTATAAAGGTCTATTTTCATGGCTTTTATAGGTGGGAAAGGGAGGAGGTGATGTGCGGGGAGGTACGTGATAGGATCAGATAGGGTGGAGGGAAAGGGAGGAAGGTGATGTCTTAAATAGTTTCTTAGTTTCCTATCATGCTCACCTGACAATGGTCCTAGCTACTAATGTGGTTGTCACATTGGCCTGATAGGTGGTAGACCCATTTTACCTCCTCCGATAGGGTGCCTAGGTGGACATGGAGGCAAGGTTTGACCCACCAGAACCAATCGCAATCGTCGATTTAAAAGTTTCTCTTTATTGACTCCGACTTTCTGGGGGCAAGCCTCAGCTTAATGATCACACTTATTTCTCAGCTGGAGCTTCTATTGGGTGAGGTAACTTCGATATGGATGGAGATCCACACTGTAGGTGGATGACATTCAACCATTTACATTTGGAAAGTGGGGAAAGTCCCACTGCCACTTGACAACTCCTGTGCGACAAAAAATTGTGCTGCCTAGGAATTCTACTCTGCTGAGCTAGAACCTAGATGCCTTGGTGCCCTAGCCCCCAACTTCTTTTGGAATTGAATTAGAAATAATTACAAGGTTTTGAAAATTTAGAGAATGTTGCTGGGATGACGTCATGCTAATGTCAACCAAGCCACATGTCAATCGGTGATTGGTCCACGTGTCATCCATATATGAGCCCTTTGGGTCCCTGAAAATGCTGAAACTGCTTTTTACGTGTCCACCTCCTAGTGGGTGGTTGCTGATGTCAGTTATGAACAATGATATTTTGCCACTTGTCCAATCAAAGGAGAGAGAAGGGTTCCCCCGATCCTTTTTTTTTGAAAACAATTTATTTGTAAATGGTTCAATCCTGACACTTTCAAAAATTCATTTAACAAGAGGTTACTGAGTCTCGTGATTTAGGCCTCCAATTTTTTGCTACGGGGTTTCATCAGTAGATGACCCTGACCCTAACAATTGATGAATCCCTGATCCCCTAGTCCCCAAATATTTTGAAATGAATTTTCTAATGAGTTAGGAGATTCCAAGGTTGCGAGGTTTCCGATATTTTTACCTTTATAGGCCCAACTTTGGTTGCCTCTATCTTTTGATCAAGGACACCATTAGCATAATTCTTTGTACCATTGGATAACTCTTCCAAAGAAATTTCTGGTTGAATTCATCCGATGTGATCTTTGAGCTCAACTGATACCCTAAAAATGGCTTCAAACTCTACTATCCTTTGCACCTTTACCCTTCTTCTATATGAAGAATAACAAGAAGGAAGAGGAGGGTACAACCTGCTCCTATTGGGGGTAGTGTCTTGTTGGCAAGGCATTGAGAACTTACAGACTGGTAGCCTTGTTGGGCATAAAGTCAAAAATGTATACAAAACTATAAATGGAATAAACACTCTAGTACTTACAATGTCTCACCGACATTTATAATGGAAATGGATACATGAATTTAGTGTTGGAAATAGTGCTTGAGATACTATGCATTCATAGGCAACTCAAACACTTCAACATCCAGATTTTCTAGTAGAAATGTGTTGTTACCTTTGGCTTTAGCTATCTTGAAGTGCCCAAACCAGGGAGGATCAAATTTTCCATGTTTGCATTTGTCTTCTCTCCTAGCATCCCATTTGAGCACAAGGTCACCTGGTTGGACAATTTTTTTTTTAGCCTTTTTGTCAAGAAGAGTCTTCATCTTATCTTGGTACTTGATCAGATTATGCATGACTTGTTCTCTGCTTTCATTTAGCTCCACTAGTTGATTTATCCTCCTAATTAAGGGATTAGGTTCCTCCTTTGCATCCTGAATTAACTTGGCCACTGGCACAACTAATTGACTAGGGAACAATGCTGCAGTACCATATACTAATTCAAATGGTGATTTTCCAATGGATATTGTTGTCGTGGCTATGTTTTCCCAAAGAGTAAATTTAAGTCGAGAGTCCCACTTTTTCTTATTCTCTGCAATGGTTTTCTTTAAAATTCTCACCAAAGTCTCTTTTGATGACTCTGTTAACCCATTAGGCAATAGGTGGTAGAGTGACCAAGTATGACATTATACTTTTGGAAAAAATCAATAGTTATGCAAAGTTAATCACTTAGGCATTATCAATCACTATCTTCTTCGGACAACCAAATCTAGCAAAAATCAATTTTTTTTATAACCAATGAATCGGTTGCACCGTAGGTAGGAATGGATTCCACCCACTTTGTAAAATAGTCAATAGATGTCAAAATCCATTTATTCTATCCACTGGAAGGTGGATGGATTTCCCTTATGAAATCCAATCCCCACTTTCTGAAAGGTTCCTTCATAAAAACTGGGATTAATGGAAATAGAGCTAACTTCTTTTTTTCAACAAAAATATGACATTCCTTGCAACCTTTTACCAACTTGTAAACATCAGAAAACAAGGTAGGCAATTAAAAACCAACCTTTAGGATCTTATGTGTTGTAACCTCCCAACTATAATTGCCTCCACAAGCACAAACATGGTATTCATTTATAATCTCAGGAATTTCATCTTCTGTTAAGAACAATAACAATACACCAACCTGATCCTTCCAATTCAGCTGACCATTTATGACAACATGTTTTTGGGCTTTCATTATCAAAGCCTTATATTTAGTTTTTTCAAAATCTGTCGGTAAACTAAGAAATAATAGATAATGGACAATGCTTTTGTACCAAGCTGAACAAATATATTTATAAGCAATTATATTATCTTGCTGAGTAGATTGTCCCTCACCTACCACATGTGGTCCAAGAATCTCATCTAAAAAGTTTATTTCCATTGCTCGATAGTTTTCTTCTGATAAGATCTTGGCTATACCCTGCCCCTTTATTAGTTTAGTTGGTTTGATGTCCATGTTATACTCCTGATTTTTTCTATCCAATTTCCCTTTTTCCTTCGCTATATCCTTATGTGAGAATGTCCTTCACAACTGTCGTAGGAACATAGGTAATTATTTTAGACTATAAACATAGGTCCTGAAAGCTTTCACGGCCTTAACCAGAGCATAGGCACATTTTTATAAGATGTCATACTGATGAGCCCCAAAAATGGATAATTATATGGGCTCATTCAGCCTCCTAATTCGACTTAATCCACCATTCTCATTAGTTTATTGCATATTTTTATTATATTTATGCTAATAGAGTGAATTGGATCAGTCATTATGCCAACAAGTCTAATGGGTACTTTGTGCATTGTTTTGGTCAATTTTGAGACAAAATCAAAGGTTTTAATGAGCACTTGGCAGCCAAATTCGTGGAAGAACAAGGGAGAGGATTTTTAGGAAGGTGTCCCCTTCATTTATGGGCCCTTACCTCGAATTCTCCACCATCAGCTCAGAGTTCAAGGGCCACCAAATCGATTATCACAAGGGCAGCCGAGCAAGTCAAGTAGGATTGCTGTTAACTACAAGTTTTGGCAGCCAAGTCCCTAAAGTTTAGGAGGACTGTTGGGGTCCTCAATATGTATAAATAAGAAGGCTTAGGGACTCATTTTGGTTAGCCAGTAGTTAGTCACTTTTTAGGCAGAAGTTAGCTAGTTTGTAGTTTGATTTTATTCAGTAGATTAGCTTTGCATTTCAACACCTTTTCAAGCTTTCCCTTGTGCACAGTTTTTGATGTAACTCTTCTTTTCTTGCTCAATAAAGATGAATCTAGCTTTTCACCAGCTCTAAATATCTCTTAGGATGCTGTAGCTCTTGGGGTTGGGACCATCTCAAGTGCCCAGTACCTCCTTTGTTTACATTCATGTGTCTTTGCTGCATTACTAAAATAAAATCTGCTATTTAGATTTAAATCTTGTTTTGTTATTTAGATTGCTTTTGATGATTAAAGTAGCTTTTCATGTTCAGATTTGTTTGATAAGTCAATAATAGGTAATATCTCTAGAAAAAGGCCATCAAGCACCTCTGATCTCACCTCTCCCTCAGTGGGATCGTGAGCTGGGAAAAAGGTGACATTGCTGCCAACAAAAACACTATTTTGCTCTACCATGCAATCCTTAGTGTACTGTTTTCATTTGCAGAAGTTAGTTATGTGTTCATATCTCTGAAGTGTTTCATTGCATAGTTGATATACATGGTTTTCTTTCAAATAAAGCTGCTGTTCATTCACTTTGTTTTTAGTTAGATTAGATTAGCTAGGACTTTGATTACTTGCAAGACTTTGTTGATTCAGTTGAATGTACACTGTGCAGAGCATCTCTACCACTCTTTCATCCACCTAAAATTCATCAGAGCCATCTGTTTGATCCCCTAGCTAGGTTCCTCATCTCACATCTATCCTTTTGCCCACGTAACCCTACCTTTTTGTGCAATCATTGGTCCAACCTTCTTTGAGCCAAGTCAGCCTTCTACACCTTCTCATCACTCCATACACTAGTCCCTAGGTCACTCTAGGCCCCTATCCTACCTCCATGCCCACTCCTTCATCTTTCTTCATCCATCCATCCTCCAAAATCCCATTTTTGAACATCCTGTAGAAAATTGAAGAACATCCTGTAGAAATTCCTGAACATCCTATAGAACTCCTGCAAACTTCCTGTAGAAGCTCACAAATGAGGTTTCTTGAAGGCCAAACTCTATGAAACTCTCAGGAAGGGTGCTAGGGACCCCTTAGGCCCTCTTTGAACCTTCCCAACCTCCTGCAAGCATTTTCTCTCTCCAATCCACCTCTGAACAGTCAAAAACAGTTAAATCGCAGGCATGATAATTCTGACAACTTATTCAAAAACACAAAAAGATGGTTCTTTTAGATTTTTCTGTAGAAATAGCTTAGATACTTGCATTTCATCTTCTTAAAAGTCAATGGCATCTCTCCCAGTAGTTTTCATCCTCTTTCTTGCATCAGTAGAGCTAGCTGGTAAAATTAGGGTTTGCGTTTGCTTTCAGCTTTTTAGTTTCTTTCTGCAAATAGATTAGCTTCCTTTGAGTTAGATTCCATCTATCAATTAGAAAGCTTCTTCTCAGAGCTCATAGAAGTTGGCTTGAGCCCCTAGCGGACTTGTGCCAACTGACCAAGTGACAACTGCGGCAAGAGCTAGTACTTGTGCATACAACACCGTCGCTTCCAAGTTTGTTACAAACTACCAGGTTGATAAAATTAAAGAAGGGAGTTCCAGGAGTTGTAGCATTATTGCTGCAATACTGGGGCCCACCACATACTTCAATTATGCATCCCACAATGCTTGGCTGAAAAATTCCACTGGTTTTTCTTTCTCTTCTTCATTCTTCTGCAATAGGATAATTGCAACAGTGTTAAGGGGATGCAAAAGAAAAGATAAGAAATGAATTTTGGTAATTAGTGCTAGACAAGACTAGAGCCTCTCCAAAGGCCCTCTTAATTCTGGAAAATGGTTCTCTTGCCTCTACGGTCCATTTAACATCTCTATCATTTTTTAGAATGTCTATAATCTTCCTCAGAATCTTAACATAATTGGGCACGAAACTCCTCAAGAAGTTTATCCTTCCTAAGAAGACATGTAAGCTCATTGTTTTATGCTTCAATGATTTTCTTGGGTAAATGCTGAAGGTATTCTTCATACTCATTATTTGATGTTGGGGATGATAATAGATTTTTATAGTATTTATAAGCCTCCTTATTTATTTCCTCTTGTCCTCTGACTACTTTGCATTCATTATATTTTATGTTGTCTATTTGATTTTGGTTTCTTCTTATCCTGGCTGTATTATGAAAGAAAGTTGTTTTCTTATCTCCTGCTTTGAGCCATAGACTTTCCGATTTTATCCGCCACTCTTCTTCTTCATTTTTGTTTTGTCTATACATCTCCCAATATGCTTGTTTTTCCTGCCATATACTCTCCTGCGTTTCCTCTTACTGCTCCTTTTCCATTTGGATTCTATCTATTTTTTCTGCTATTTCTATCTTTATTTTTTGTGTTTCTATGTTTTTGATCCTTGCCCAATGTTTTAACTCTCTCCTTAGGGATTTTAGTTTAGTTTCCCAAGCATAGCTAGGTGATGCATTAATTGGTGTTGTCCACACTTCAGTTATGATTTTTTTTACTTCTTCTCTGTCGTTCCATGTGCAACTGATCTGAAAGGAATTGGGCCAATATTATCTAACTTCCCAAGGTGATAGCCACTGGTTCGTGATTTGCTGCTATATTGTGGATGATTTTGGATTTTATCTCACTAAACTCCTTGGCAACTTTGTCTTGTATTAGGAATCTGTCCAATATTTCCTTGATGTTATTTTTCCCAATTATTTTGTTGCTCCATGTGTAATTTCCATTGCTAGGAGGCATGTCCATTAGTTTTCATGCTTCAATAATAGATTCTAACATTTCCCTATAAGGGTCAGCATTGTATTTTCCCCCAAATTTTTCCTCTCCGCTCCATACCAAATTGAGATCTCCTCCTATGTTTATGCCTCTATTTTGTTCCTGCATAAGATGATTTTTTAGGGTGGACCAACAGACTTCCTTATCCCTATAATGGTTTGCGACATAAATATTTATAATGCAATACTTCTCTTTTGTTTTTATGTTTTCCATTTCTGTTTTCATCCAATGACGCTCTTTTTTTAGCTGAATGAGCTCCCAATTTTTGGTTTTCCATAGTGTGCATATTCCTCCCAAGGCTCCGGTCACTGGGATTGAGGTTCCTTGATAATTTTTGGCTTTTTGTATCATTTCTTCCATTTCCTTATCATTTTCCTTTGTCTCCTAGAGCATAAATTTATTAGGTTTCTCTGAAGTTGTGATATCTTTCATTGCCTTAATTTTTGGCATACTTCCCACTCCTCTGCAATTCCAGGAGACTATAATCATTATCACTTGATGTTAAGGGTTGAGGGACCTTTCCCTCTATTAGGGCGGGCAATTTTATCCTTATTTTTTCCAGGAAAGCGTCCATAAGTTGTTGGGTGCCCAGAGCCATTTCTTTTGTCACTGCTTCATCTCTCATTTCTCTGTTAGTTTTTCTGCTTGCCTTTTTAGGGTGATCGTGAGAGGAGAGGAGCTCCTTAGAGAGGGTGCAAGTGATTATGTTATCGAAGGAGGGGTGAGGGCTTTGGGAGGGGATAAGAAAGGAGGGGGAGGGATTAAAGGGGAGGGGAAGAAAGGGGATGGAGGAAGGGGGAGGGGAGGGGAGGCGAGTTTTCAGGTCCGCAAGTGAGCCAAAGGATTAGAGACAATAGACCCGATAAGGGGGGAGGACAAAAGACAGAGGGAAAGGAGATGAGGGGAGAGGAGAGGTGTATTGAGATGGGATATGACTGGAAGGGAAGGATGGGGGGGAGAGGGTATTGAGATGGGATATGACTGGAAGGGAAGGATGGGGGGGAGAGGGGGTATTGAGATGGGATATGATTGGAAGGGAAGGATGGGGGGGAAGGGGGGGGAGGGAAGAGGAAGTGGGGAAGAGAGCTAAAGAGGGAGGACGATTGGAAACAAAAGAGGTTTTGGGTTTGGTTGCAGAGTTTTTCTTCTTGACCTGCTCCCATTTTGGTTCTTGGTTTTCTATTTCTTTTGTTTCCTGATTTTTAGTACATCTATTTGCAAAATGACCATATTCATGACATACCTTACATTTGAATGATATTTGTTCATAGTCTAGCTATTGGATGTGAACCTAGTTATCCACTTTGATCTTGACTTCTTCTAGAAGTCCTTTCCCCAGATCTACTTCAACACATATTCTTGCACATGCATGCATGTTTTCGTTTGGCTCACTTCTATTTGTATATTTCCCCACAACATTCCCCATTTCTTTAACAGATTGATCTCCCCAGAAATGAAGAGGAAGATGAGGGAGTCTCACCCATATCGACACTACATTTGGCACATCTAGCTCTGGGTCGGAGTCAGGAGTCCATTTGTTGAGATAAAGCCCTCTTGAATCCATGAAATATGGCCCGTTTTTGAAAATTAAGTCTTTGTCCTCTTACGTTTCAAAGTGGAAGGTAACGTATCCTCTTCCACAAAATCTGATGGAGATTTTCCCCATGATAGATGAGGCCCAGTTTCTTTCTACCCATTTAAGGACCGAAGGGGGAGAGGGCTAGAGACCAATTAATAGTCCCACCAAACCTCGCTCAGAGAGAGACAGAGCTGCGTGGCGAGGAAGAGCAGGAGGAAGGATTATTTTAGGCATTTCATTGATCTTCTTAACAAAATTTGATATGGATGGTCTGGGATGAGACGGTCCTAAGAAGGAGAGAAGTGAAGCGAAGGCTTCTGCATTTTCTCCCACCTGAGCTGAAGTTCCTGCATATGGGATAGGGATCGAAGCACCCTCAAGAGGAGGCTCCGCTCGATCCATTATGAACCAGGTGAGGGCTGAAAGCCCTGGGAGCAGGAGGCCCAGGGAACCGAAGGAGGATATCACTCACAGAGAATGAAAATTTCTGGGCGGGAGCAGAACACGCTAAAAAATATTATCCACTTTTTCCACCAAAACATCTTCGTTAATCTTCAAGAACAACATACATTTCATAAATCTTCAGAACTTGCAAAAATTGTAGAAAATTACAACCTCTAGAATGAAAATAAAACCCCAATAAATGAGTTATTCTTCTCTTTTATAGGGAGAGTCCCAATAAAAATAGTTACAAAAATATCTTGGAGTGATCCAGATGTCTAAACTAATTAGCTATGCAAATGGCCTAATTGTCCTAATTATTACATAACAAACTTGATTCCTTCTTGAAAATAAAATATTTACAAAATTTGCAAAAAGACAATGATATGTCATGATTTATGAGGCATAAAAAAGCTTCATTGTTGGTTCGATTGATCTCTTGAAGTGGACCCATGCTCCATTATCCATCTTTTCCATGATTTATGAATGTTTAGAAGTATTTCCAACTCTGGAGGAGAACGAGGCTTGATTTTCATTTGGCTACTGAATAAATCCTTTCGCAATGTTGGCAACACCTGAATGGAGATGTTGGTAAGTGACTTTAAAACTAACTAATTGGTGTGAGGTTTGAAAAAAAATTCTAATTGGACTCGAGATCAACTTTACTCAACTAGTCAATCTTTTTAGTGAATTCAACCTCCCATTCAAGCCAATTCTTGAGTAAGCTTTCAACATGTGGTAGGGAATCCTCTGGAAGGATGGAGACGAGATTTGATTCAATTAAGGAATCATAAATGGACTTGACTAGGGAATTTGACATTTCATAAGTATCACTAATGATTTTTTTAAATTAATGTATCCTAACTTTCCATCCCTTAATAATGATTCATTTATGCATTGCATCGAGTTTGGGAAAGTCAAAATTCCTCCCTTCAGCACTGGCTTTCCATTCTAACATATCATTGAGATCCTTCTTGGCTTCATCATAACATGAGATCATTTCTACTAACTCATTAGTCAAAGCATTCCCCAATTTGCATTGTTCCTGAATCAAATTCAATTTCTCACAAAATAGTTGTTGCTGCCTCCGCAGTTGTATATTTAAGTCATGGGCCTCCTGTTTGAAAGTATTTAGCTGAAGGGTCCCAACCTATAAATTTTCTATTTTCTGCTAAGATCTTGGAGTTGTTTATCCTTTTCCTTGATCTCCTCTGCATGTTGAATATGGAGAGAATTAAACTTCCTTTGCAGTTATGCCAGTGCAATTTCCCTTTGATCTAGTGAAGTTTTCCATTGTGCTCTCAATTGTTCTTCCTTATTGATCACTGTTTGTTCTGCAGTGGAAATATTCTCATCTTTCTCCCTTAACAATTATTCTACCTCAATTTCTTTTTCCATGGTGGCATAAACAAATGCACCTGTGAATTGTGTTAACCTTCCAAGTTCATCAACAGGGGTAGCTAAAGTACCTTTCCAGAGAACTTCAAGAGGAGTAACTTGTGAAGTTTTCCTTGGTACTAAGGATTTTTAATAATATATATTCCTTTTCACCCTTCTTGTTTTTACCACTACTTTGTGCACAAGGCTGTAAAAAATGTCCATTGGAGGGATCCCTTCAATGTTGAGAAAGATCTCTGAAGTAGGATTAACTAGAATAATCTCTACTTCAGGGTAGGTAACCAATGGTGTTTTCTCAAATGTAGATTTCTCTAGCAAGATGCACTGCCAAGAAGACATACTACTTAATAGAGTATGGTGCTGAAGAACAATTTCTCCCTCCAGGATCTATTTCCCTTGTTCACCTTGCCTGCACTGCTTCAAGGCCTTATCAAACTATTCCCAGACCTGTTCCATGCTTTCATCTATTATATGCATCTCTCCTCCAGGATTTGAAGAGATAGTTGTTGCCATTTTCTATTGTTGAGGAGGAACCACCGGTTGGGAGGAACTCTCTTGTTAAGTAGATTTTCTAACATGATTTAAATATACTTATTTTTGTAAAGGAAGTTACAACAAATATAATGGTAGGGGGGATAGTTTTGAATTTCTAAAAACGAGGAACCGTTCTCACTCCTGAAATGATAATTCCTCATCCACCCTTTTCAAAACTGAATCATAAGAAGCTACTTCAATGAATAAGTCATAAAACTTATTTTCTTCATTGTTATACAATAGAATGACCTCCTCATCAACTCAGAGGTGAAAGACATGATGACTGAAGCAAAGACCACAATTGTAGGCCTTGATTCCACACTAACACTGGTTGCACATTGAAAACCTGCTTTATAAAGCTTGTTACCAAGCCTAAATGAGCGTTAGTGACCCCACTAACTCATGTTACTAGTGAAGGGGAAACGTTAGTGAAACTAAGAGATGTTCAAAGGGACAAGCCAACGAATTCCCTCACAAATATCTAGATATTTATCCCTAGATTTGCTCAAGAAAAGCAAGGAAACATCTAAAAGCAAGATATTTAGAGAATTTCCAATCTGAGAAAAGAAGGTAAATGGGAAAGAGTTGAAAAGCGGAGCAAGTTCATTGCTTTTGCCCTAGTGAACTCTAGGAGGAGCTTGGAAACCCTAACTCGATTGCTATATAAGCAAAGTGAGGGTTATTGTGAAAAGGGTCAGAGCATTTGAAAGGATAGCCCATATGACATTTCACAACAACTTAGTGGGCTATCCTTTCAAATGCTCTAGCCCCTTTCACAATAACCCTCACTTTGCTTATATAGCAATCAAGTTAGGGTTGCCAAGCTCCTCCTAGAGTTCACTAGGGAAAAAGCAATGAACTTGCTCTGCTTTTCAGCTCTTTCCCATTTTCCTTCTTTTCTCAGATTGGAAATTCTCTAAATATATTGCTTTTAGATGTTTCCTTGCTTTTCTTGAGCAAATCTAGGGATAAATATCTAGATATTAGTGAGGGAATTCATTGGCTTATCCCTTTGAACATCTCTTAGTTTCACTAACGTTGCCCCTTCACTAGTAACATGAGTTAGTGGGGTCACTAACGCTCCTTTAGGCTTGGTAACAAGCTTTCTAAAGCAGGTTTTTAGTGTGCAACCAATGTTAATGTGGAATCAAGCCCTACAATTGTGGCCTTTGCTTTAGTCATCATGTCTTTCACCTCTGAGTTGATGAGGAGGTCATTTTGTTGTATAACATTCATGGAGGAATCTTCTTATACCAGATGCTAGGGCCTCTTTTTTCACTACTCCACCTAGTCAGAATGGTGGCTCACTTTAACACTTCAATAGGTTTTAGCTCCTTTTTAGAATGTCCATAATTTTCCAAAGAGAAGATTCTAAAAGGTAGAGGGAATTTAGGCCAAACCCTCTCGTTGGAGTCTTTTAAGGCTTTGCTAATCCCATGACCAATTATTTGGTATGCTACTTCCTTGCATAGTAGCTTGTCTGGAACATAGAGTGGAAGAAATGTGGGTGTGCATAACTTCCCAAGATTCTGATTTATGTGAATGAATCTTCAGCAATCCAGTTCCAAATTTTCTTAAGTTTTTCCATGGCTTCTTGAGACATCCTGGGGTGTTTGGTTCCAAATATAACTTCATAAATTGGGATCATGACCTTGTGACAAATCTGATAAAAAGGACCAAAATAATTGGTCTCCCAGATAATATTGTGATAAATATGAATTGGTAAGGGATCGAAGATGGTCCACTTCCATCCCATGGCTAGAAAATCAAGAGAATAACAAAGAGATTCCATGACATAGGTTGACATATAAAATGGAGGGATTTTATTCTCAGAAACACTACGAGCAGAATGAAAAGAAAAAATGTGTTTGGCTAAATTATTGGATAGTATAGTGGCCCAATCGCAGATGTACCCCTCAGAGGCCCCATCAATTAAAGGAACCCAATTATCAGATAATTTAGAGAAATTGGACATGCATGTAATCTACAAAGCATGGAAACAACTTGACTAAAAGGAGAAGCAAGTGAATCTATAGTGTACTTACCAGGCTTGCTATTTTTTGTGTTTGTTTGGGTCACTCTAGTTTTTAGTAGAATTCACTAGATCCCCGTGATTTTTAAAGAAGTCCTCCACATACATTTGCTATAGATGCATTAACGGTCGGGAAAGTGATACATCTCTTGAAAGGATTTTGCCGAGAATAAACCAATTGAGGTTCCTTTCTAAGTGTGGAAATTAATTTCCATAATATCTATCATTTCAATAACCCATCTAACCATATATATATAGGGAAAAATTCAAGGCCTCGCTCCAAATCTATGTAGGAAAGAGTTTGTTGCATCCTGTGGAGTTGGATCTGAAGTTGGGGTTTGATCGTCGATTAAGAGTGTTTTAACTGTCACCTTGGGGACTTCATCTTCAAAATATTTATAAATAGCTTCCCACGAGGAATTTCTAGAATCCCTAGTACACACTGTGTATGAAAATAATCCTACTCCTAGTAATTTTTTATCAATGGTTCCCTAAATGGGTTGGCTAGTTGTTGTACAAGCTCCTTCTTTTTCCCCTTAGCTTTCTTCATTTCTTCTTAAAAAGAGTAGTTGAAGCTTCCCAAGTAAGTAAAAGGAATTGGGAGCTATAAGTGCATGGGGAACCTTACGCTGGTTGACAGTCGAGTTGAGGTAGTTGCGAACAGGTGGAGTGACTAGACGTATAGCAATTTGAAATAGACAATTTTGAATTGCAACGATCAGTTTGCAAGGGTTTTATAGGCAGGTAAAGGAGGAGGTGAAGTGGGGGGAAGACAAATGGCAGGATTAGATTGGGTAGACAACAAGGGAGGAGGGTGATGTCTTAAATAATTTCTTGCTTGCCTTCCATGCTCACCTGATAATGGTCCTAATTAGTGAAGTGGCTGCCATGTTGGCCTGATAGGTGGCGGGCCGATTTTACCTCTTTTGGCGGGGTACCTAAGTGGACTTGGAGGAAATTTTTGACCCCTTGAATCAATCACAACCGTTAATTTACAAGTTTTGCTTTATTGACTTTGAATTTTTGGGGGCAAGTACTAGCTTAATGGCCGCACTTATTACCCCATTGGAGCTTCTACTGGGTGATTTTTCTTCAATGTGGGTTGGGATCCGCACCGTAGGTAGTTGAAATTTAACCATTTACATTTGAAAGTGGGGGAAGGCCAACTTCCACTTGGAAGCTCTTGTGTGCTGAAAAATAGTGCTTCCTAGGAATCATGCTCTGCTAAGCTAGAACCTAGATGAATTGGTTCCCTGACCCCCAACTTCTTTTGGGATTGAATTAGAAATAGTTATAGGGTTCTGACCCTCCCGGTTATGCTATCGGGATGACGTCAACAAAGCCATATGTTGACTAGTTATCGGTCCATGTGTCATCCATATATGGGCCCATTGGGTGCATGAAAACACTGAAACAACTTGTTATGTGTTCACCTCCTAGCGGGAAGTTGTTGACATTAGTTATGACCAATGATCTATTTCCACCTGTTTGGTCGAAGGAGAGAGAAGGGGTCCCCTGATCCTTCTTTTTGTAAACAATTTCTTTGTAAATGGTTCAAGCCCTATGATTCAAGCCTTCGATTTTTGTTATGAGGTTTCATCAATGGTCCTGACTCCAATAGGTTATGGATTCCTAGTACCCTAGTCCCTGAAGCTTTTGAAATTTATTTTCTAATGAGTTACGAGATTCAGGGGTCACAGGGTTTCTAGGATTTTGACCTTTATAGGCTCAATTTTGATTGCCTCTATCTTTTGATCCTGGAGGCCATTAGTAGAATTATTTGTACCCTTGTATAGATTTTCCAAATCAATTTATGGTTGAAGGGGTATGATGTGATATTCGAGCTCATATTATGCCCTAAAAATAGCTTCAAACTTTGTTATCATTTGCACCTTTACCCTTCTGCTACATGAAGAATAATAGGAAGGAAGAGAAGGGCACAACTAGTTACATAATCATAACTCTGACAAAACACATCAAACTAAAAAATGAAGGTATCATGTCCTTCCTTAGAGAGACCATGGAAGTTTAACAATGCAAAGTGAGGAATGTTCTTCATTTTTTCATCTGATTCCATTTCTATGGTGGGGAATCCAAAGGAATCAATTTCTTCCTTGACATGTTGATGTACCATTTCTTCTAATGGATTCTCTTCTACTTCTAAAGGAGCTATTGGATTTTTTGGAGAGCTTATGCTTTTGGGGTGGCTCTCCATAGAAGGATGTGGTTCAATCTTTTGAGGTTATTGTTTATTCTCTAGAGAAAGTTTCCTGATGGGATGGAAAGCTATATTATCCAAGATCAAATCTATTTTTGTAGTAAATATTTTCTTAGCTTCAAATTTTTATGCAGAGATTTGTACCATGGAAGGTCCAAGCTTCTTCCTTGCAAGGGAGCTTGTTGTTGGAGTCAAATAATTTGGATGCTCTTATTCCTTTCCCTCTTGTGAATATATTGCTAGTTAGTATGGGGGGTGTTCTTAATAAATCTTCCAAGTTGGTCCCTACTCCTAAGAATCTAATAGATCATATTGAAAGATAAAAGTTTAAGACAATCAATCCAAAAAAGAATTAGAAATAAACAAATAAATTTACACAAAAGTAGACACAAAACTGATTGTACTATTGAAATTCCCCAAAAATGACGCAAAACATGATGGGATTTTCAATTAATTTTAATTATTTTAATAATCAATCGATCAATTATGAATTTAAATTTTCAATCCAAGGTTCTTTTGGAACTTGTGAACTATCGTGCACAATTTATGCTAGTGAAGTATGTTAATTGTTAGGAGGTTGTAGTGATGTAATTGTTGTCATAGTTCAATATTTAGATGCTTTCATAGGCCATCAATCTAGCACACCACACTTGTAGGAAATAAAACACACTTGCATGAAAGTAAATTGCAGGAAATGTAAATCATGTTGGTGGAAAAGGAAACACATGAATCACTACGAGTGACTTGTTGTAATGTAACAATATTCTTATTAGATATAACAAGTATGCATGGGTATGTGCCTATAATGCAAAGTATGAGAGACAATTAAACTAGAAATGAAAATTAATCATAAAAAAATTATTATTGATAGAGAAAAGTAAGGGCATGCTACAAGATATTTGCAATAATATGAGTCACAACAACAACCCGTTTGATTGAATGTAAGAAATTTCGTTAGTCAGTGGTTAATCTTGTGATTAAGACTTAGAATGGCATAAATTATAGTCACAACAACTAGTGAGTAATACAATTACAAGAGTAGAAAATACAAAAGTTATAGTGAAAGAACATTAATGGTGTTGTAACATAGGAAATATACAAGTTGCAACAAAAAGAAAACTAAAAGAAATACAAGAAATGTAAATTAAATAACAACAATATGAACTAGATGCAAGTGAATAGAGTAAGCTACTTGGTACACCACCTAGAAGTAATAGGCTAAGGAGGGGGCCCTACCTCCTTAGAAAAGGTACTATAAAATCCTCAATCACATGATCACAAGACGAGCATCAAAATATCAAAACATCAAAGTCTTTCTATTATAATACAAAGAATAGTACAACAAATAGCAATATTGTCTCCTGTTCTCCTCCCTGGTCTTCAAAGGAAGCTAGTATCATGGATGGGTAGCTAAGAAAATAAAGCGACACATCCCTTCACAATAGTATGTTCAGAATTAGTATGATTTTAGGCAAAAAGATGACTCAAATCATCTGAGTGTTGTTGGCAGCTACAATTCCTTTCTTGATTGGTCCTCAACTTGCTTTCATCACTTTCAACAATAAGAAATACATGTTGGGTGTAAAACTGGAGAAATTGACCATTGAACTATCATGATGTACCAGAGTTGCAATAAAAAAGGTCGCAACAACAGGAGTTGCAATGACTAGATTTGCAGCAACAAAAGTTGCAACAGTCCAAAGTCAGGGCACCCATGAAATGCAGTGGCATTGTTTCTTACTGGAAAGTTGCAATACCCATTCTAGGGTTCAAGTCGGAGTTGCAACAATGTGGAAAAAATTCAATGGTGTATGGAAAAGAGTTGCAACACTTTGTCAATCGTAGCGTGTGCAGTTACAACATATATAGTGAAGTCTTGGCTAGAGTTGCATCGCCATGAAGGAGTTGTAGCCACATAGATGAGTTGAAACAATTCCGTTTTTCTCTTGTCTGATAATATTAGTATGAAAGATAACATTTTTTGAGCATAATGCCTAAGAACAAACATAAAAGTAGCAGGAAAAAGAGAATAGTCATACCTACACCAATAATGGGGTGATATGGGATAAAGAGTTAAAAAAGAGATGATGTAAAGGGGAACAATGGTATCAAAAAGGTTATATACAGGTGTTAAAATAATGCCATTTTATACACTTGTCAATGTGCAAAAGAAGCAAAATTTTCATTGTAATTTGGAAATTCAAAACTATACTATGCGACAAATTTAAATGCATGCCAAAGCTTCCCTTAAGCTCTCAAATTGTTTTATTAGTTGGAATATGGAGATGGGTATATGGAAATCTACCTATATTATTTAAATTGAAATTTAATAATAGAAGAGGTTGCTTGCATACACCTATATTTGAGATTCAATGTAAATTTAAAGGTAAAGACTACCTTAGAGTAAATTGCATTCCTCAGTCTCAGTTTTGACCCAGATTGAGTGGTCCAACTTATGATGGTGAAACTTGTGATTTTACACCTGTATATAACTTTATATTGTAATTTGCAGACAAAAACCTACTTGTTACGCATAAAGTATAAAATTTTCCTTGTAAAACAAAAGGGCCAAATTGTTAAAGTTTCCTATATGAAAATGTATGCCCAAAGTTGGCTAAGCTTCCATAATTTGATATTTTAGTTGTACATTGATGATTACAATATTCATAACAATTTCATATAATCAAGATGCACTTACACACTAAAAAATACGATTTCTATGCACAAATATTCACGGTCTTTTGATGAGTTATAGAATAAAACTAGCAGAGAGAAAAATGCATATGTATAGTTTGGTTGATTCCAAATTGATTAATTCAAGTTGCATAGTGTGTAATCTATATTTTTACATATACCCATACATTTTTTTGTGCCTTTAGAGAAATAAAACCCTTTGATGTGCAAAAGTACAAAAAAATTATCTTATAGAGTGAAAACATGGTATAGCTCAAAAAGTCACCCCCAGGGTCTAAGAGAAAGGAACAACCCTTACCAAGAAAAAGGGTTTTTCTACAATGTAAAGTGTGAAACATGAAACATATCAACGCCCTTTTCTGGTGTAATGGGTGAAAAAATAGCCTAACAACACCCTTCTTCCACAACATTGGAGAAATAAAGTGAAATTTCTAATGGATAAGCATTGATTCGGTCATGTTCGATCAAGTCATGGTTGATTTGGTCAGGTTTAATCATACCCTATGATATGGTCAAGAATGTGTCTAGGTTCAATGTGGCTAATATCAAGATAAAACTATATCAGTTAATCTCTCCACAAGGCATAAGAGGAGAAAGGGGTAACTTATTCCAGAATGCTATCAAAGTGGTCTTGCAATAAGATTTTATTCATAAGCCTTGATGCTAGTGAGTGTAGGTGAGAGAATCACTTGGATGAAGGCTACAACAACCTTAGTTATGTAAATACTCCAATGATATTAATGCAAAGTTAAGAAACTTCCCCATATTTCCATTGTGTAATTTCATTATATATTGCATGTTGGTTTTTTTTTTTGCACAGAGTAGGGAAGTAGTAGGTTGTTCTCTCTCTTGTGTGCTGGTTTAGGAAAGGAGTAGGAGCTAAAATCTCTAGAAGATCTTCTTTCAAGTTAGTTGCATAAAAAAATATAATGATCTTGTGATAGAATTGATAACTTATATTACATTCTTTTTTTAATTCTTGTGTGCGTGATTAGAGTGTTTCTATTTGTATTGTTTCACTTTCTACAAAGACCTTCTGGATAGACTCTGGGCAAAGTATATTGGGTTAAAATTAGCTTAATACTATAAGCCAAATTTTCCTGTAATAAAAGGTCATTTTGATATGTTATGCTTCTTTAATTTATATCATAAAATTTTAATATGCCATGCTCCTTATATTGTGGTACAATGATCATGGGAAAACACTAGCCTTAGAGAGGGTATATGACTGGAAATATCCATATCCATTAAATTTGAATTTTATTATTGTATTTAACTTGTTTATTTATTTATATATATATGTAGTTATCTCTAGTGATGTTTACAATGTGGAGGAAGATGATGGATTGTTTGAATCACAATTAGAAAGGGCCTGAGAAAGAAAAACAAGTAATTTATTGCATTATCTAGGTGTCAACTAATGTACAAGAGAAAACAAAGGTTCATATTTTTGATGGAAGATATGCAATGATATTAGGAAAGCACTATCTTTTAAAAACATTATTTACCATAGATATCCATTTATGATTTTTCTTTGCTACTTTTATATGATTTGAACAAAAAAACTACGACCACTGAAGAAGACCTTCGACTCAGTTTCAAATTTGGCTCTCAAGCCATGGTTGAACATCAAGAAAGCATAGAAAAGCAATTAATACTCCCCTTTGAATTACATGGTAAATAAAACCAATGGAATTTAATTGTTGATTACTTATAAAATCTATTCACGATTTGTTTCACCCATAAAGTAGTGTCTCTGTTTGTTTAAGTAGGAGAGCAACAAAATGAGGCCAATAATGGAAAATATCCCAATGATAGTGGAGTGCATCATGATGATTGTGATGTGCATCCTGGCCATGATGGTAATATGGATGTAAAATAAAAAATATGGATTACAATTATTAATATTTACTTGTAGATGTTGTACTTATAAATTTTATTGTTTCAATGGTAGAATATGTAAATGAATATGATATTCCACCTTCACGTTGTGACGGGCTTGGATATTCCACCAAAAATAGGGGATCTCTCCAGTGTAAATTCCCAACTAGACCCTACACCATTAGAATAAGAGTCCCATTTGGTATATTGGCTCGATTTCCATCTTGCGTACTTTATGATATGCTTTGGCACAAATCAATGACAAGTGAGAAAACCACTATCACTTTTGATAAATACAAGTAACGATAACTTCGTGAAATACTTACAAATAATGTGCATAAATATACAAACTAGATGAATAACCTAAAAAATTAACAAGAAAATGTTATCATTAATCTAATAAAGATATATGTAAAGAAAATATTTGTTAATTGATTGGAAAATAATTTACAACCAACAACGAACATTGAAGCATAAAGGCATACAATTTCAAATAAGATTTGTGTTAGAGATAAAAAAAGTAGTTTGCTTTATTCAATACATACAAATGTAAGCACATACCATCAAACATTACAAGAAGAGTCTTACAATTCCTTATGGTATATGTATGAAACAACTTCTTGGCTCAAAGATATTTTGAGGATTAAGTAGAAGTATCAAAATGCACAATTACAAGGAGCACTCACTCGATCCAATAATGGAACCTAAAATCTACTACTTGTTTCTCAAAAGAATAAAAAGCTCTTTACAATATGCTTACAAGATAAATCAAAGCTAAAGTCCATTTTCTTGAGCCATGAGGATCTATTTATAAGAAATGAGTTTACCTTTTGCCTCCCATATGACTCTTGGAATTCCTTTATGACTCTTAAACTTCTACGTGTCTTTTAATTTTCTTTTAATTTTCTAATTACAAAGTTTATCATTTACAAAATTATAACAAAAATTATGAAAAACAAAGTACATTAATGTGCAAATTTGTGTAATGAGTAGCTTTATCACTTCGATATGAAACTCTTTGGTAACATATGCGTACCATGCCTTGTAGTCAACAACTATGTCCTTCACCTTTTGCACTAGCTCTTGGTTATATCTTATTCTACACTCTATAGAATATGAATTTTTTTTTCTTTGAATCCACTTCCAATTTGTTCCGAAGCATTGTCAATTTGGTTAGCAATTTGGCAGGATCTGCAACATATTGAAGAATGGCTTCCTTGGTCAATTCTAATTCTTCTTGAATAATAGCATGCTTTATGACATCCAATGCTTCTTGTATTTCTCGTTTTATTTCTTCTCTCGACTTCACTTCTCTAGGTACACCAATGGAAGTTATCTCGTTTATTTAGACTAGGGCCTCTAATCTAGTATGCAACTTTAGATAGGATGATATAGTATTAGTTATGTTGCTACTTAGTTGTTCATGGGATTGCACAAGCATTTTCACTTCCACTCTATCTATCTTAGCTTATATCCCGATCCAGATTTATGAGGGAACGACATGAAATACAAATTTAAAATAGAAACATAAAGATACAGTGAAACTTAACTTCAACTAATAAATAAAAAATTTTGAAAATTGTTTACACGTAGAATGAAAGAAAACTAGCTTGGGCGATGGTAGCTTTTGGCCGGAAAAATCGATCTTGCGGACAAGACCGATCTTCCTCGTATCAGAAGATAGTCTAGCAACAAATAGACAAACAAATCTATCTTTCTCTAGACATATGTGATTTATAACTAAATACTATAAAGGTGTTAAGACCCTACCTTAGATCCAATACTTGTTCATAGTATTCATCCTTCAATCGTTCGAAAGAGTTACCTTTAAAGACCTGCAATCACAAACAAGCAAACATTAAATAGCACCTGCATAGAAAATATCATAAATCATGTCTATTATGGTGATCAAGGAATCCATAAAATAAACAATGAATCAATAGCTTATTGAGAAAAAGAAATTTATTTGTATTAACTTTGAAGTAGAAGAACCTTACAACCTTTTCATCTTTGATGTTGAACAAGCTCTTCCTGGGGTCCGGAACAGGAATTTCCTTTAATTTGAAAAGCCTTGCACTCTTCCAAATGAGATCTTAGAGGTATGTAATATCTCCTCATAAAAACTCAACTAAAGAAGACTAAGTTCCAACAACATTTCACCTCAAAAATATTCAGCTTCTAACCTCCCAAGTAACTAGCCCAATGCTCTTTTTATAGTGCAGAGGAGGAGGTTACAGGTCCACCTATGAGGGGATAAAATCCCCCTTCAAAGGGATAAGCTCCTCACATCAAAGGGTTAGCTCCTTAAGGTATGGAATGCATGAAACTTAAGAGAGCGAACTTGCCACCTCAAGATTCCTTCCAGAAGCTTCCAGAAATGACTGAAAGTGAGTTTTTCAGAATATACTTGCGCCTTTTTAACTTTTACAGGGGTCCGCACCTTTAACACAGAGATAGAGCGGTCAGGTGCACATGAGACATGACTATTAGGTGCGGGACCACAGGTAATACAAAGAGAAAGTGCAAAACCAGAGTTTTAAAGACTTTGGGGGCTTTTCTCTTACTTTCAAGGCTTGATATGAGGAATTGATGCTTCAGACTTGCAGAGGGGGAAAGTATGAGTGGTAATGAACTCACACAGATAGAAAAATGTCAAGGTGACAATTTTTAGTGCAACAATAGCTTATCTCTGAGAAGAGATGTGAAGCCAATTATTTACATGCCCTCTGAAATGTGTTACAATGAGGCTGAACGACCTTTTTATCATGAAGAAACAATGAGAAAACCTAAACATACAAAAGCATAACCCTAGGAGATGAAGCGCTAAAAGGTATGGGCCCCAACGGGGTTAGTTGGAATGTCAACTTCTTGGGGTTGTAAATTTGGCATATGATCTTTGTTTGGTGCGCATGATACCCCATTAGAAAGGTCTATCCGAGGACAAAAAATTTCAATTGAAAACATGGATCAAGGATCCATGTTTTCCCATTTCCCTAAAAAACATTGTTTAGGGCCTCAAAACAACTTCGTAATTTTAGGACACGAAAACTACAAAAATAGGAAATTATTCTGAAAAATAGGAAAATGATAGAAAATAGTGTTGGGAGCCCAAGTGGAATAGGTGGGTGAACACTAATATCCATGTGGATCAGTCCTTCCCTCTTAGGAAGCAATGGTCCCCATTGTGTTGAGTGCCTCCATGCGGTGAGAAAGCTTCTGCTGGACTTGGTCCCTGGTGAGCCACTTGCCTTGGTGCATGAGTTGGCTAGTTTTGAAAATCTGATACAGTTGGATCCTCTGTTTTAAAGTGATGGGCCTCTAAATTAAACATAAATTAAGGTCCATGCCTCTAATTTAAAACATAAATTAAAGCCTATGACCATCCTTCAACACATTAAACCTCTCTTTTTGCATTAGATACTTTATTTTTAACTTTAATATATTCATTAGGAAGGTTTATGAATAATTGAATATTTGTGCTTAATATTATTTATTTTTGTGGAATATTATGAGAATATTGGATAGATTATGAAGAGTTGGAGGAGGAGATAATTTAGGGACTTGTTCCCCACTACTGGAGGATCAATAATAAATAATAAAATCAATAAGATATTATGGAATTATGACACAAATTGTGGAACTCCAATTATTGAGAAAATCTAGGAATTTGTTCCACTAATCAAGGGAGAAGATCCACTAATCAAGGGATTTCAGTGGGTAAATCTTCCTCCATTCATGGGGAATGATTATTAATCATTTTTTATAAATACCAAGTCAAATTTTCCTCTAGGGAATGATTGAGAAAATCCAGGAATGTGTTCCCTGCCATTTAATGCAAATTCCTAGTATTGGGGACTATATCCACTAATCAAGGGATTTTGGTGGGGAAAGCTTCCTCCATTCATGGGGAATGATTCCTAATCATTTTTTATAAGTACCAAGTTTTATTTTCCTCTAGGGGGAGATTTTCATTAGTGTTATTGTGGAGAAAGCTTGTATTTTTGTAGCTCAATTGTATTTTCTTGCAGGGATGTAATTCTATTGATGAAAATAATGAAGATTGGTGTCATGTACAACTTCTAAATCTTGTTCTCCTCCATAGGTCTCTGAGTTTCCTTGGGCTTGGACATCCCAGGAGCCTCAGAGCCCTTTTTGTATCATTTTCCTTCTTTTCATTGCTTATTCATATACATCTCTAGTTTTTATTCCTCTCTATTTCTGCATTTAGGATTAATAATTTATTGTTGTAGGATTGAGTTAAATGGTTGATATAAGTTATTTTGCAGGATCAAAAGCATTATTTAATCCTTGGAAAAGCTTTGGAAGTTTAGAATAATCATTGAGTTGCTTGGATTAGTCTTCTTATTCCCAAATCTAGATTGCTGGATCTCCTTTTTAGCAAATAATAATAAATTTATGCTATTTTTTAGAGCATGCTAACGAGCTAGAGCATGCTAACGAGCTTCAATCAAATTGATTCCACTTGCATTAGATAAAAAAAACATTCTAGTTCATAACAAAAATTACCCCATTGAATTTTCACTTGATTTGGTTAGGCATTTTTTAGATTTACTAGCTTACTAGTTCTTGAAATTATAGATTTTCAATTAGTAATGTTTTTATATTTGTTTGCATAGGTTAATAGAGGTATTTTTGAGTGATTCCACTTGGAATGTGGACCTAAGACATCCTAGTTAATAAAAAAATTTGTCCCATCCAATTTGGATTTGATTTTCTTGGTCATTCGATGAATTATAGTAAATCTGTACATCCTGTAGGAAAATCAGGGGACCCTGTAGGAAATCACTGTAGCATCCTATAGGAAAGCCTGCTTTGAGGCTAAATTGAGGAAAAAGCCTCTAGGAAGCTAGAAAAGTGTCCATACTTGTCTCCTAAACCTTCTGACTATTCACCATCATCTCCAAGACACCTTCCACATCACCAAAAGAGATTAGCTTTCACACTCTCACATAAAAAAAAGACAAAAAGAAAAACAAATTTATTTTCTTCATTTACATGCACAACAATAAAAGGTTTGATGGTTTGAAACTACATGCTTAAGATAGTAGGATTGCATACATGTTAACTTAGAATTCTTTTGAAGTAAAGCCTCTTAGCAGTTAGTTAGAAAATGGTGTGATTTAGCATTGAATTTCCGTCTTTGTCCTTGTAATTTCTTTCTTGCAATAGGTTAAGGTTCCATTTCAAATATTTCATTTTCTGCAATTAGTTTAGGATTTAACTTTAGTACATGCACTCCATTACATCATGACAACAAAGGAATGACACATTGTATGCCACACATATAGTGCCAACACATCTTAAGTTTGTATGAACCTCGGGTTGATAATTAAAGTCAGTAGTCTTGGGAGTTGCAGCATTCTTGGTGAAATACCGAGGCCCATCACTTTTTGGCATCGTTTTCGGGGAGGTTTCAAAGTATGCATTGTTTTCTTCCATAGTTGATTCATTTCTTTTTAATTTTTACAAAAAAAAAATTGCATTAGGCATATTTCATTTCAAAAATAGAAAAGTGCATTACACTAGTGTTTTCATTCAATCATAACAATAACAAAAAATCTCCAACACCAACCCACCCCCCAATTGATCGCATGGTGCAGTAAGAGCCACATCACCATTCACTTTTGCAGATAGAAGAAGAAGATGACAAAGAATGTAGAATAAATGGATGGAGATGATGACAATGAGGAAGATACTCTCGGATTTCCCATTCAAGATACTGATGGTAGTGTGCACATGAAGAACATCCCTCCCTTTTTTCTTCCAAAATTTGATGGTCTAAGGTCAGTGGATACGGAAACCTTCCTCTTTGAATTTGACATTGTTTGTAGGTCTTATGGTTACTTATTAAAAACTCAAAAACTGAGATTATTTCTGGCAACTTTGAAGGATAGAGCTCTTAAATGGTTCATGAGTTTAGGGACTAATTCAATAAGATCATGGAATGATATGAAAAAGATATTTATAGAAAAATATAAAGATCATGATCTTAAAGAAGAAATCCTTAGAATGAATCAAAGAGAAGATGAGAGTCTAGATGATCTAATAGAGAGGTTCATGTTTAATGTTAAGAGGGAAAAACTACATCATTTAGGATCCAACACACTAAAAACCCTCTTACTTAGAACAATTAGGGATGAAAGGATTGACCTCCTTAATATCATGAGTAGAGGTGATGTATACCAATTATCACTTGAGGAAATTTTTAAAACATGCAAACACATATCAAGAGGAAAAGCAAGAGTAGGCAAATCAATATCAAGATCGATAAGTCAAGCTAAACTTGGAAATTTGTTTGATGAATTTAAAACAGAAATTCTTAGCAATCTAACCAAACAAGTAGAAATGTTAAGAATACAAAATGAGAAAAAATAAGATGTTTGTGTTGTCCACGCAGAATCACATGACGTTAAATGTTTCTCCTCATTACCAAGGTTGAAGGAAGTTCACTAGGAGGATAATGGAGCAAGTCAATTGCCAATGCAACAACTTTATGTAGCTCCAAGAGGACCATTGAAGCCTATTCAACCCGATATGATGCAGGAGCCTAATTCACAATTTCAAGCTTATGCACATCCACCTCAAAGTAATTGGAACACACCTATTCCTTGACAACCTTGGCCATCTCAACCTCAAGAACCATCTTGGCAACAAGGTTGGCAAGGAACTTATGGGAGACATCCACAATATCTTCAATATCTTCCTCAATATCCTCCATACCAAACTCCATGTTATCCTTACCATTCACCTCCACCACAACCACAACCCCATCCACATCCATCTCAAATATACACTCCCACTCAACTACCTGCACCACCCTTCCCGAACCCACACATTGAAGTAGCTCAACCCACTTACAATGTTGAGGTACAACACTTCAAAACATCTTCTCTTGAGATCAATGGTATTCACCAGAGCTGAGGAAGAGTATTGCAAAAAAGATATCATCTTGATATCATTGAAGGACCACATCCAAAAGAAGAATATTCAAATAATAAGACCATAGAACCATGGGCTGCAATTGATGAAGAGCAAACATCAAAATGAAAGATCGAGAGAAATCCCTCATGGCTACCATCAAATCCTCCGTGTATTCAAGTAAACAATCAACAAAAAGAGGAATATTTGAAGGTCATGGTAGAAGAAGACATGAAGAATGATTCAAATCAGCAAGTGGACCAGGGGCATCACAACTGTATTGAAATATGGTTCCAGACAATCACTAAGTTGCAACATCACTCTCTTCCTCAAATATTCTTGATTCTTTCAAAGTCAAATCATTTGGTCTCTGAAATCCTGGTACATGCTAAAGCATGCATTTCAAGCCTTCACATCATTTTGTTTGTCATCTTGATGTGCACATGGCTCCATTGGAAGTATTCTTATACTTGAAAGTGATTTTTTTTTTTTTTCAAGTAGGGTAGGGTAGAAGAAAAAAAATAAAAAAATAAAAATCTAAGGTGAAAACCTCCTTGGAGGCATCTTATATTGGCTCATTGATTGAAAAACTCCATGAGGCAGTCAATGGGTTGAAAAAAAGAAAAAAAAAAAAAGAGAAAAAAGAAGATCCTAGGTGAAAACCTCCTTTAAGCCACCTGACATACCTAATAGTTTAAAACCTCATTGAGGCGACTAGTAGGCCTAGAAGAAAGAAGAGAAAAAGAAAATAAAAGAAATCCTTGCTCCATGCATCTCTTTGATAAATGCATGTACTCTCCAACATCTCCAAGCAACAAGAACAAGTTGGTACCATAAGGAAAATTGGTCAAACCTAGTGAAAAGAAGTCAAATTTTGACTTTCTCCTCTTTTTCTCGAATTCCCCAACATGGCCAAGGCCATGCCAATCCATCACCCTCATCTATTTTCACCATCCATCCATCATTCTCAAGCTTCTACCATTCAGTTTTCTTGCTGTCCTAGAAATCTACAGGATGCTCTGTTTTACTACAGGATACAAAAATCCATAGAGCATAAATTTGTTTTTGCCATAACTTGAAAACCATGCATCCATTTTCCAAGCTGTTTCAGGGGGAGATGCATATGGATGATGATAACACGCTCAAGCAGTTTCATCAAATTCCAGTGCATGGTTTCCAAGCAATTATCCTCCATCACATTCAACCATTTTTTCATTTTCTCAATATCTGTGCATCCATTTAAAAAGCTGTTTCATGGGGAGATGCATATGGATGATGGTAACATGTCCAAGAAATTTCAACAAATTCTAGTGTACAGTTTTAAAGAAATCGACCTCTATCACCTTCATCCATTTTTAGTTTTTCTCGAGATTCATGCATCCATTGAGCAAAATTTTTCTATGCGGAGGTGCATAATGGTGATGGCAACATGCTAAAAAAGTTTTAGCTCAATCCAGTCTATCGTTTGGGAGATATGGACAAAACTTCGTTGTCCTAAAAACCTACAGGATAAAGAACAACACCTATAGGATTGACAGTGAGCGGTTTTAAAGGAGATCTAGAGGTCAAAGAAGCTCCTCCAGAGCTTAGCAGTAGCATCAGAATCATCAACATCACCATCCAACACCTGCACATCAACATCAACTCAACAACAACATGCATGTCTCTCCAACAACCATAAGGTAGGTACAGGTATGCAATATTCTTGACCTTTTCTCTTGACCATATTATAGTTAGAAATTTGTTGTCATTGCATGAGAGATGAGGTTTTATAAGGTAAGGATGGGTCAGCAGTCTCAGCCATGTTCAACTAGTTGATTGCGGCTCACTCCTTCACTCATGCAATGTTGAAAAGTCAAATTATGAAGGGTGATGATTTCAAGGAATGAGAACAGTAGTTAAAAAAAGAAACTTTTGCAAAGGCCAAGTCACCACAACACTCCAAGCTCTCCATCCACTTCATATTCACTATCTATTCATCATTCATCAATCCCATTTCTTTCTTGAGAAAAAACAAGAAGAGCATCCTCTCCATTTTCACAAACCTACACTACTCCCTTTAAGCCCTAGCATCATCATCCAATCCCTCTTCATCATTTGATTTCACTCCCATATAGTTAGAAGACTCTGAAGGAAGAAGGAATGACTACTACAAGAAGGTAGAATGTTGCTAAAAGAAGGAAGAAAGGAAAAAGTGCGCTAAAACCTAAAATGACAGTGCCTAAGAGAAACCTAATCAAAACAAAGAACTCTAAGGCCATTAGGCAATCATCTAGGCCACAAAAGAAAAGAAGAAGGCAACAAAAAGAAATAATGCATTCACCATCAAAATAGAACTCAAATTGTAGTGATGAAAAAAGGTGTTCCAAGAGGTCTCTAATCTCTTTATAGCTTTTGTCCAAGGCCTAAAAATGGGATAAATGCATGGGAGTCAAGTTGAGGGCCTACCCTAATCTCCGTTTATCATTTATGCTCAAAACTGGTTTCCTGTAGTTCTGACAGGAATTCTTACAGGATGTCCTAGTTCTCATCTAAATTCATTTTGAAGGTGTTAGAGGTGTTCAAATGGTGGAACAAGGTAGCAGAAGGTTGATAAGGGTGTGGAAGACCTTGCCAAATTGAAAAATATTCAAAAAACAATCTTGAATAAGGGGAAGAAGGCAAGCTAATGGTGTCAAGAAACAATGATCTTTCTTTGCAAAAATATGTTTCTTGGCTTGTTCTTACAGAACTTGCAGCAAATATTCTTAATGCACAAGAGAGAGGCCACTAGGGCCATGGATGAGGCACAATGAGGTCACTAAGTTGCTCAGAGGATGAGCAACACTTTCAGCAGGGGGTATGATGGGCCTCTAAATTAGACATAAATTAAGGCCCATGCCTCTAATTTAAAACATAAATTAAGGCCTATAACCATCCTTCAACACATTAAACCTCTCTTTTTGCATTATATATATATATAATATATATATATATATATATATATATAATATATTATATATATATATATATATATATATATAATATATATTTATATATATATATTATTAACTTTAATATATTCATTAGGAAGGTTTATGAATAATTGAATATTTGTGCCTAATATTATTTATTTTTTGTGGAATATTATGAGAATATTGGACAGATTATGAAGAGTTGGAGGAGGATATAATTTAGGGAATTTTTCCCTACTACTGGAGGATCAATAATAAATAATAAAGTCAACAAGATATTATGGAATTATAGCACAAATTGTGGAACTCCAATGATTGAGAAAATATAGGAATGTGTTCCATTAATCAAGGGATCAGATCCACTAATCAAGGGATTTCAGTGGGGAAAGCTTCCTCCATTCATGGGGAATGATTATTAATCATTTTTTATAAGTACCAAGTCGAATTTTCCTCTAGGGAATGATTGGGAAAATCTAGGAATGTGTTCCTTGCCATTTAATGCAAATTCCTAGTATTGGGGACTAGATCCAATAATCAAGGGATTTTGGTGGGGAAAACTTCCTCCATTCATGGGAAATGATTCCTAATAATTTTGTATAAGTACCAAGTTGAATTTGCCTCTAGGGGGAGATTTTCATTAGTGTTATTTTGGAGAGAGCTTGCATTTTTGCAGCTCCATTGTATTTTCTTACAGGGATGTGATTCTGTTGATGAAAATAATGAATATTGGTGTCATGTTCAACTTCTAAATCTTGTTCTCCTCCATAGGTCTCTTATTTTCCTTGGGCTTGGCCATCCTAAGAGCCTCAAAGCCATTTTTGTATCATTTTATTTCCTTCTTTTCACTGCTTATTCACATGCGTCTCTAGTTTTTATTCCTTTCTATTTCTGCATTTAGGATTAATAATTTCTTAATGTAGAATTGAGTTAAATGGTTGATGTAAGTTCTTTTGCAGGATCAAAAGCATTATTTCATCCTTGGAAAAACTTTGGAATTTCATAATAATCATTGAGTTGCTTGGATTAGTCTTCTTATTCCCAAATCTAGATTGCTGGACCTCCATTTTAGCAAAGTACAATAATTTTTTGCTGTTTTTTAGAGCATGCCACTGAGATTCAATCGAATTTATTCCACTTGCATTATATCAAAAAAAAATTCTAGTTCATAACAAAAATCACCCCATCGCATTTTAACTTGATTTGGTTAGGAATTTTTTAGATTTGCTAGCTCACTAGTTCTTGAATTTCTAGATTTTCGACTAGTAATGTTTTTATATTTTTTTGCATGGGTTAACAAAGGTATTTTTGAGTGATTCCACTTGGAATGGGGACCCAAGACATCCTGGTTAATACAAAAATTTGTCCCATCCAATTTGGATTTTATTTTCTTGGTCATTCAATGAATTATAGTAAATTTATACATCCTGTAGGAAAATCAGGGGATCCTGTAGGAAATAACTATAGCATCTTATAGGAAAGCCTGTTTTGAGGAAGAATTGAAGAAATTGCCTCTAGGAAGCTAGAAAAGCGTCCCTACTTGTCTCCCAAACCTTCTGACTAGTCACCATCATTTCCAAGCCACCTTCCACATCACCAAAGAGATTAGCTTTCACACTCTCACATGGAAAAAAGACAGAAAGAAAACCAAATTTATTTTATTCATTTACATGCACAATAGTAGAAGGTTTGATGGTTTTAAATTGCATGCTTAGGATGGTAGAATTGCATACATGTTAAATTAGAATTCTTTTGAAGCAAAGCCTCTTAGCAGTTAGTTAGAAAATGGTGTGATTTAGCATTGAATTTCCGTCTCTTTCCTTGTACTTTCTTTCTTGCAATAGGTTAAGGTTCCATTTCGAATATTTCATTTTCTGCAATTAGTTTAGGATTTGACTTTAGTACATGCACTCCATTACGTCATGACAGCAAAGGAATGACACATTGTATGCCGCACATAAGTGCCAACACCTCTCAATTTTGTACGAACCCCGGGTTGATAATTAAAGTAGGTAACCTTGGGAGTTGCAACATTTTTGTTGCAATACCGAGGCCCATCACTTTTTGGCACCGTTTCCGGGGAGGTGTCAAAGTATGCATTATTTTCTTCCCTAGTTGATTCATTTCTTTTTAATTTTTACAAAAAAAATAAAAAAAATTGAATTAGGAATATTTCATTTCGAAAATAGAAAAGTGCATTGCATTAGTGTTTTCATTCAATCATAACAACAACAAAAAATCTCCAACACCAACCCACCCGCCCAATTGATCACGTGGTGCAGTAAGAGCCACATCATCATTCACTTTTGTAGGTAGAAGAAGAAGATGACAAAGAATGTAGAAGAAATGGGTGAAGATGATGACAACGAGGAAGATCCTCTCGGATTTCCCATTCAAGATACTGATGGTAGTGTGCACATGAAGAACATACCTCCCTCTTTTCTTCCAAAATTTCATGGTCTAAGGTCAGAGGATTTGGAAACATTTCTCTTTGAATTTGAGATTGTTTGTAGATCTTATAGTTACTTATTAAAAACTCAAAAATTGAGATTATTTCTCGAAACTTTGAAGGATAGAGCTCTTAAATGGTTCATGAGTTTAGGGGCTAATTCAATAAGATCATGGAATGATATGAAAAAGCTATTTATAGAAAAATATAAAGATCATGATCTTAAAGAAGAAATACTTATAATGAATCCAAGAGAAGACGAGAGTCTAGAGGATCTAATGGAGAGGTTCATGTATAATGTTAAGAGGGAAAAACTACACCATTTAGTATCTGACACACTAAAAACCCTCTTACTTAGAACAATTAGGGATGAATGGATTAATCTCCTTAATCTCATGAGTAGATGTGATGTATACGAATTATCATTTGAGAAAATTTGTGAAATATGCAAACACATATTAAGAGGAAAAGCAAGAGTAGGTAAATCAACATTAAGATCGGTAAGTCAAGCTAAACTTGGAAATTTGCTTGATGACTTTAAAACAGAAATTCTTAGCAATCTAACCAAACAAGTAGAAATTTTAAGAATACAAAATGAAAAAAAAGAAGATATTTATGTTGTCCATGCAGAATCACATGATGTTAAATGTTTCTCCTCATTACCAAGGTTGAAGGAAGTTCACTAGGAGGACAATGGAGAAAGTCAATTGCCAATGCAGCAATGTTATATAGCTCCAAGAGGACCATGGCAGTCTATTCAACCTGATATGATGCAAAAGCCTAATTCACAATTTCAAGCTTATGCACATCCACCTCAAAGTAATTGGAACGCACCTTTTCCTTGGAAAAATTGTCCATCTCAACCCCAAAACCAATATTGGCAAGGAACTTATGGGATCCATCCACAATATCCTCAATATATTCCTCAATATCCTCCATACCAAACTCCATGTTATCCTTTCCATTCACCTCCACCACAACCACAACCCTATCCACATCCATCTCAAATATGCACTCCCACTCAACTACCTGTACCACCATTCCCAAACCCACACATTGAAGTAGCTCAACCCACTTACAATGCTAAGGTACAACACTTCCAAACATCTCCTCTTGAGATCAATGGTATTCACCATAGCTCAGGAAGAGTATTGTAAAAAAGAGATCATCTTAATATCATTGAAGGACCACATCCAAAAGAAGAAGATTCAAATAAGAAGACCACAGAACCATGGGTTGCGATTGATGAAGAGCAGACATCAAAATCAAAGATCGAGAGAACTCCTTCATGGCTACCATAAAATACTTCGTGTATTCAAGAGAACAATCAACAAAAAGAGGATGGTTTGAAGGTCGTGGTAGAAGAAGACATGAAGAATGATTCAAATCAGCAAGTGGACCAGAGGCATCACAACTGTATTGAAATATGGTTCCAAACAGTCACTAAGTTGTAGCATCACTCTCTTCTTCAAATATTCTTGATCCTTTCAAAGTCAAATCATTTGGTCTCTGCAATCGAGGTACATGTCAAAGCATACATTTCAAGCCTCAACATCATTTTGTTTGTCATATTGATGTGAATATGGCTCCATTGGAAGTATTCTTATACTTGAAAGTGATTTTGTTTTTCAAGTAGTGTATGGTAGAAGAAAAAAAAGAAAAAAAAGAGAAAAAAATAAAAATATAAGGTGAAAACCTCCTTGGAGGCTCCTCAGATTGGCTCATTGATTGAAAACCTCCATGAGGCATTCAATGGGTTGAAAAAAGAAATAAAAAAGAGAATAAAGAAGATCCTAGGTGAAAACATCCTTTGAGGTGCCTAGGCAGACCTACTTGTTGAAAAACTCATTGAGGCGGCTAGTAGACTTAGAAGAAAAAAGAGAAAAAAAATAAAAGAAATCCTTGCTCCATGCATCTCTTTGATAAATGCATGTACTCTCCAGCATCTGCAAGCAATAAGAACAAGTTGGTAGCAAAAGGAAAATTGGTCAAGCCTAGTGAAAAGAAGTGAAATTTTGACTTTCTCCTCCTTTGCTCAAATGCCCCAACAAGGCCAAGGCCATGCCAATCCATCACCCTCATCTATTTTCACCATCCACCAATCATTCTCAAGCTTCTACCATTCAGTTTGCTTGCTGCCCTAAAAAACTACAGGATGCTCTGTTTTACTACAGGATACAAAAATACATAGAGAATAAATTTGTTTTTGCAATAACTTGAAAACCATGCATCCATTTGCCAAGCTATTTTAGGGGAGATGCATATGGATGATGATAACATGCTCAAATAGGTTCAATGAATTCCAGTGCATGGTTTCCAAGAAATTGGCCTCCATCACCTTCAACCATTTTTGCATTGTCTTAATATCTGTGCATCCATTTAAAAAACTTTTTCAAGGGGAGATGCATATGGATGATGGTATATGCCCAAACAATTTCAACAAATTCCACTACACGCTTTCCAAGAAATTTGCCTCTATCACCTTAAGCCATTTTTATTTTTTCTCAAGATCTGTGCATCCATTGACCAAAATTTTTCTATGGGGAGGTGGATAATGATGATGGAAACATGCTCAAAAAGTTTCAACTCAATCCAGTCTACCGTTTGGGAGATATGTACAAAAAGTCACTGTCCTATAAACCTACAAGATAAAGAACACCTACAGGATTGGCAGTGAGCAGTTATAGAGGAGATCTAGAGGTCAAAGAAGCTCCTCTAGAGCTTAGTAGTAGCATCAGGATCATTAGCATCACCATCCAACACTTGCACATCAACATCAACTCAATAGCAGCATGCATGTCTCTCCAACAACCATCAGGTAGGTACAGGTATACAATATTCTTGACCTCTTCCCTTGACCATATTATAGTTAGAAATTTTTTGTCAATGCATGAGAGATGAGGTTTTATAAGCTAAGGATGGGTCAATAGTCTCAGCCACCTTCAACTAGCTGATTGCAGCTCACTCCTTCACTCATGCAATGTTGAAAAGTAAAATTATGAAGGGTGATGATTTCAAGGAATGAGGACAATAGTTAAAAGAAGAAATTTTTGCAAAGGCCAAGTCACCATAGCACTCCAAGGCCTCCATCCACTTCATATTCACTATCTGTTCATCATTCATCGATCCCATTTCTTTCTTGAGAAAAAAAACAAGAAGAGCATCCTCTCTATTTTCACAAACCTACACTACTCCCTTTGAGCCCTAACATCATCATCCAATCCCTCTTCATCATTTCATTTCACTCCCATATAGTTAGAAGACTCTAAAGGAAGAAGGAATGACTACTACAGGAAGGCAGAATGCTGTTAAAAGAAGGAAGAAAGGAAAAAAGTGTGCTAAAACCCAAAATGACAGTGCCTAAGAGAAACCTAATCAAAATAAATAAGTCCAAGGCCATTAGGCAATCATCTAGGCCACAAAAGAGAAGAATACGACATTCACCATCAAAATAGAACTCAAACTATAGTGATGAAAAGAGGTGTTCCAAGATGTCTCTAATCTCTTTCTAGATTTTTTCCAGGGCCTAAAAATGGGAGAAATGCATGGGAGTCAAGTTGAGAGCCTGCCCTAACCTCAATTTATCATTTATGTTCAAAACTGGTTTCCTGTAGTTTTGATAGGAATTCCTACACGATGTCCTAGTTCTCATCTAAATGCATGTTGACGGTGTTAGAGGTATTCAAATGGTAGAACAAGGTAGCAGAAGGTTGATAAGGATGTGGAAGACCTTGCTAAATTGAAAAATATTCGAAAACCAATCTTGAATAAGGGGAAGAAGGCAAGCTAATGGTCTCAAGAAACATTGATCTTTCTTTGCACAAATATGTTTTTGGGCTTGTCCTTGCAGAACTTGCAGCCAATATTCTTAATGCACAAGAGAGAGGCCACCAGGGCCATGGATGAGGCACAATGAGGTCACTAAGTTGTTTGGAAGATGAGCAACACTTTCAGCAGGGGGGTATTATGGGACTCTATATTAGACATAAATTAAGGCCCATGCCTTTAATTTAAAACATAAATTAAGGTCTATGACCATCCTTCAGCACATTAAACCTCTCTTTTTGCATTAGATAATTTTATTTTTATTATTATTATTATATATTTTTTTTAAACTTTAATATGTTCATTAGGAAGGTTTATGAATAATTGAATATTTGTGCCTAATATTATTTATTTTTGTGGAATATTATGAGAATATTGGGCAGATTATGAAGAGTTGGAGGAGGAGATAATTTTGGGACTTGTTCCCTACTACTAAATGATCAATAATAAATAATAAAGTCAACAAGATATTATGGAATTATGGCACAAATTGTGGAACTCCAATGATTGAGAAAATCTAGGAATGTGTTACACTAATCAAGGGAGCAGATCCACTAATCAAGGGATTTCGGTGGGGAAAGCTTCCTCTATTCATGGGAAATGATTCTTAATCAATTTGTATAAGTACCAAGTTGAATTTGCCTCTAGGGAATGATTGAGAAAATCTAGGAATGTGTTCCCTGCCATTTAATGCAAATTCCTAGTATAGGGGACTAGATCCACTAATCAAGGGATTTTGGTGGGGAAAACTTCCTCCATTCATTGGGAATGATTTATAATCATTTTGTATAAGTAACAAGTCAAATTTTCCTCTAGGGGGAGATTTTCATTAGTGTTATTGTGGAGAGAGCTCATATTTTTGCAGCTCCATTGAATTTTCTTGTAGGGATGTAATTCTATTGATTCCACTTGTATTAGATCACAAAAACATTCTATTTCATAACAAAAATTTCCCATTTCATTTTCACTTGATTTGGTTAGGCATTTTTTAGACTTACTAGCTCACTAGTTCTTGAATTTCTAGATTTTCAACTAGTAATGTTTTTATATTTTTTTGCATGAGTTAACAAAGGTCTTTTTGAGTGATTCCACTTGGAATGGGGACATAAGACATCCTAGTTAATAAATTTTTTTTTCCTATCCAATTTGTATTTTATTTACTTGGTCATTCGATGAATTATAATAAATTTGTATATCCTGTAGGAAATCACTGTAACATCTTGTAGGAAAGCCTATTTTGAGGCCGAATTGAGGAAAAAGCCTCTAGGAAGCTAGCAAAGGGTCCCTACTTATCTCTCAAACCTTATGACCATTCACCATCATCTCCAATCCACCTTCCACATCACGAAAAGAGATTAGCTTTCGCACTCTCACATGGAAAAAAGACAAAAAGAAAAACAAATTTATTTTATTCAATTGCATGCACAATAGTAGAAGGTTTGATGGTTTGAAACTGCATGCTTAGGAAAGTGGGATTGGATACGTGTTAACTTAGAATTCTTTTGAAGCAAAGCCTCTTAGCAATTAGTTAGAAAATGGTGCGATTTAGCATTGAATTTCCGTCTCTTTCCTTGTACTTTCTTTCTTGCAATAGGTTAAGGTTCTATTTCGAATATTTCATTTTCTGAAATTAGTTTAGGATTTGAATTTAGTACATGCACTCCATTACATCATGACAGCAAAGGAAGGACAAATTTTATGCCGCACATATAGTGCTGACAACTCTTAAGTTTGTACAAATCCCGGGTTGATAATTAAAGTCGGTAGCCTTGGGAGCTGCAACATTCTTGTTGCAATACTGAGGCCCATCATAAAGTGTTCTTAATTTGTGTGTCTATGATTTGATTATTTGTGGCATATTCAATGCAATATGGGTTGAGCTCTACTAGTGTTAGCTACTAAACAATCTTTTATGTGTCCAACAATGGTGGAAAGTATGGCCGAAGGCGGTCCACATTTAATACTATGTGTAGGCCAAGGAATGGGGGGATACTTAGCTTGAAATATTTGTCACCCAAAACCTCGGTGATGGTGTAAGGCCCATATTAGAATGGTCGATGATTTTGATGGGCTCTAACAAGGAATTCCTCTTGCAAATGCAACCAAATCTTGTCACCCACTTGAAACTTATGTGGCACCTGATGTTGATCTTGACATTGTTTGTAATTAGTATTGGCTTTATCTAGGAAATCATGAACCTCTTGGTGGATATGTTGAATGTGTTCAATAAAATTGATGGCCTTATCATATTTGGATTAAACATGTGCAAATTATGTCTATGTAGTTGCAAGAGGCATTGTAACATCAATAAGACATAATGGTTGAAATCTCAGGCCCAGCTGAAATGGGTTCTGTCCAATTGAGCTATGGAGAGATCTGTTGTATCTATGTTGCACATAGGGAAGACTCTCATCCCATGTTCCTGGATGCTTAGAGTTGTACATGCATAATATGTGCACTATCATTCTATAGATGACTTATGTCTTGCCATAGTCTGGGGGTGAAATGCAGTCGACTTGGTGATATTGGTGTCCAACAATGACCAAAATAGAAACCAAAATATGCTTAGGAACCTGCTACCTTGATCTGATATAATGGTCTATGGAATCCCAAAATGTACCCACACTCATTTGAAGAAGATCTTGGTAGTGGATTTTGTTGTGATACTCTTCTCGTAGGCCATCTTAGAAAATACATCAATGGCCGCAAATATACAATCATTACCATACTTGGTAGAAGGAAGGTCAGACATATAGTCCATGGATATGGATTCCCAAGATTGGCTAGGAGTAGGCAGAGTGTACATACTTTTCTTCTTAATGGTTGGATTGGCGGTGGCATAGGTAGTAGGCCAAGGAATGGGGGGATACCTAGCTTGAAATATTTGTCACACAAAACCTCGGTGATGGTGTAAGGCCCATATTAAAGTGGTCAAATATTCTGATGGGCTCCAACAAGGCATTCCTTCTACAAATGCAACCAAAACTTGTCACCCACTTGAAACTTATGTTGCACCAGATGTTGATCTTGACATTGTTTGTAATTAGTATTGGCTTTATCTAGGAAATCATGAACCTCCTGGTGGATGTATTGAATGTGTTCAATAAAATTGATGGCCTTATCATCTTTAGATTGAACATGTGCAAATTCTATCTGTGTAGTTGCAAGAGGCATTGTAACATCAATAAGACACAAAGGTTGAAATCCAAGGCCCACCTGAAAGGGGGTGTGTCTAGTTGAGCTATGGAGAGATATGTTGTATCTATGTTGCACATAGGGAAGACTCTCATCCCATGTTTGTGGATTCTTAGAGTTGTACATGCGTAGTATGTGCACTATCATGTTGTTGACAACCTTTGTCTTGCCATCAGTTTGGGGGTGAAATGTAGTCGACTTGGTGACATTGGTGTCCAAAAATGACCAAAATATAAACCAAAATGTGCTTAGGAACCTACTATCTTGATATGATATAATGGTCTACGAAATCCCAAAATGTACCCACACTCGTTTGAAGAAGAGATTGGTAGTGGCTTTTGCTGTGATACTCTTCTTGTAGGCAGCCAATATGGCCATCTTAGAAAATCTATCAATGACCACAAATATACAGTCATTACGATGCTTGGTAGAAGGAAGGTCAGACACATAGTCTATGGATATGGATTCCCAAGACTAGTTAGGAGTAGGCAGAGTGTACAGGTTTTTTTTCTTAATGGTTGGATTGGCAGTGGCATATGCAATGCAATATCTGATATATTTTTCGACATCCTGTCATAGTTTTGGCCAATAAAAATGCTTTTGCAGTATTTCCATGTCTTCTCCACACCAAATTATCCTACGACCTAGATGTAATGCGCCTCCAAAATTATCTTGGCACACTCGCTTAAAGGAACAAAAAGGTGTCCTAAATAGCACAACAATCCATGTTGAAGGTGGAAGTATGGAATTGGATTACCATCAATCAACATCTTGTAGGTGGCAGTGAATTCTAAATCATTTTCATATAGCTGTGACCATCCATAGGTCTCATTCCCACAAGAATTGAGAGTTGTGCTTTGTTCTACAATTGGGGGCAAATGAGGTATTTTTCTATGTGATTGGTGCTACCCTTCTTATATTTAATGTTCAAAGGCAATTTTTGCAGGTATGTGGACCATTTCTGATGGCGATCGTTCTACAACTTCCCCTATGTCTGCATAAATTGAAGAGGTCGGTGATCTATGTGGACAATCGTCTCCTTCCCCAGAACATAATGTTTCCATTATTTACAAACCTACAAGATAGAGTACATTTCCATATCATAGGTGGGGTACCTTCGAATAATATTATAGAGTGTCTCATTGTGATAGGTCACTAGATGACCTTTCTAAGTGAGGATTGCAACAATAGCATAATCATAGGCATCTATCTCAATATCAAATGGTTGTTGTAGGTATGGAAAGGTGGGCAATAGTGCAAAACAAAGATGGTGTTTTAGTTCAATGAATGCCTTATGTTGTGACTCAGACCAATTTTTTTTTCTTTTTCTCCACCCTTGGTAACTTGACTCAAGGACCAAGTGATATGAGAGAACCCCAACACGAATCTTCAATAGAAATTAGCAAGGCCTAAGAAGATACGAAGCTATGCTAGGATCATCAGGTTTGGTGAATCTTGAATGACTTGGATCTTAGATAGATCCACATGCACACCTTGCTCATCAATTATGTAGCCAAGATATTGGACTTGATCCATGCCAAAGGATCATTTCTCTAGGTTGGCAGATAGCTTGTGTTGTCATAGAGTTTGAAGGACTTGTCGAATATGTTACAAGTACTCTGCCTAACTCTTATTGAAGATGAGGAAATCATCTAGATATACAACCATGAATGAGGTGGTGAAAGGCCGCAACATGTCATATATTAGCCTCATAAATGTTGTGGGGGAATTTTTCAACTCAAAGGGCTTGAGCAACCACTCAAAGAGACCCTCCTTGGACTTGAAGGCGATATTCCATACATATGTGGGTTTTATTAGAACTTGGTGATAGATGGAATTCAAATCAATATTGTTGAAGTACTTAGCCCCCTTAAGCTAGTCAAAAAGTTCATCAATCTGTGGGATCAGGTATCTATTATTGATCGACTATCTGTTCCTAATAGAGATTTTTTCAGTGCCAATTAATCAATGCAGAGTCTCCCGGTCCCTGCATATTTCTTATACATGAGCACAATTGGTCTCTCACAAGGTGAGGAACTTGGTCAAATGAGACCTTTGTGTAGAAAATCTTGTATCTACCGCTTGATGTCCATTTTCCATAAGAAAGCAGTTTTATATTGGCCCATTTGGTAAAGGTGCATCAGGGGTCATATTGATTGAATGCTTGACCTAACAGTGCAAAGGTACCCCATGGGTGATGAGAAGATGTCCTTGTACTCTTCCATGACCTTATCCACTTGATTCTGGTGCGTGGAGGATCCATTTCTGGAAACCATGGATGTGGACACGATCTTCCCCTTACTTTGAGAGTGAATCAGGAAGAATTTTTTTTTATCAGTCTGGGAAATTATCTTACTACATTGCTTAGAAAAGATCAAATAAATGGCAGTAGGTGGGGCTACCTCTATTATCATGTATAGTTTTATGCCCATTTTATAATAACAGTGCGAGGTTTGGGTTCATATACAACATGATGCTCCCACAGGTATGGTTGGCCTAATTAAACTTCAAAAAATTCAAGGGGAGCAAGATCACACAATACCTCATCCATGAAAGGTTTAATTCTATAGGGAAAAGACACTAATGGCTGAAATGAAGATCTCGCCCTTAGTGGAGCCACCCGATGGTGTATGGATGTGTGTGTGGTGTTGTCGATAGGCCCAACTACCTAAAAATCTCTATTGAGATGATGTTATTTTGACTCCCACTATCGACAATGAATTGCAATAAAGCACTCTTAACCAACATTTGTGAGCGGAAGAGATGCTCACCTTCCTCTAGATCTTTGGGCTCACTTTTCTTAACCTTACTGGTGGAAATGGTGGCAATGGGTTTTGCATCAATGATTTTTTCCCCTTGTGTTTTGGCTAAAAGTTGAAACATGTGTTTGACTCTGAATCTTTCAACTCAATCACTAGTGATTGCTTTGCGTGAAATTCACTCATGTTGTGAGCTGGGCTCTTGTGGAACTCACACCACTTTCATGTGTCTTTTTTCATCTTACCATTCTTATTCTTTGCTTGCAAATTCAACGGGTTTTCCTGGGTCATTCCACCTTATCTTTATTATTTGTTATGTGGTTTGGGGGTGCCCTTGCCCTGCTTTAGATTCACAAATCCAAAGCCTCACTTCTTCTATTTAAATTTATGGTCGATCTTGATAGCATATCGGTATGTTTCACCAAGCTAAGAGATGTCCAGGAACTCCATTTATTCATGGATGTATTTGTGTAGAAAAACATGGTACTTGAGCATTAGATGTCACTCAAAGTCCTTGATACCCAACTTTGTGTGTAGGGTATGAAAGATATTTGTGAAATTTGGTACTTCTTGGTCCCTTTTCTATTGTAGTGTGGTCCATTTTATGTACTTGTATTCATAATTCCAAACATGGTAATATTGTTCCTTAACAACATCTTGGAAAGAGTCCTAATAAGGTGTGACTAAAAATAGTGAGGATTCCTCCTCTGTCCTTTGCTTAGTAATTTTCCCACTAGTCCTTGACATGAGGGATGACCTTAAGGAGTTCAAAGGTAATATTTTCTCTATCGAAAAAATTATGGATAGAAAAATATCCTTCCAACAGTCTTAACCATTTATCTAGAGCATCTATGTCTATCTAGACTTTAAATATGGGAATGTAAAAATTAACTTGTACCTTAAAGGGGGCAACACCTACGAAGTGACTATTGGATGAATATTCATCACCTATTGGCATCCACTAAAGGATCTGGGAAAAAGTATCCATCATCTCATTCCTCTGTTGCTTGAGGGCTTCTTTGAGAAACAATTTGACAGGATCTCCTTCTCCCTTGTATTTCTTTAATTATTCCATGGGATGTTATTAGGGTTGACAAGGACGGTCTTACAAGGGTTCAAGCAGTTTGACTCCCAACTCCTTATACCCCGACTTCGTTGGGGACATGCACAGAAAAATAGAGAAAGAGCAGATTGCACTAATACCACTAATCCAGATTTATGAAGGGAAATGAAATATAGATTTAAAATAGAAACTTAGAGATACAATGAAACTAAATTTCAATTAATAAATAGAAAATGTTGAAAACTGTTTACATGCAAAATGAAAGAAAACTAGCTTAGCCAATGGTAGCTTATCTGTGAGGAGAGATGTGATGGCTACATGCCTTCTGAACTATGTTATAATGAAGCTCAAAGGCATTTTTATCATGAAGAAACAATGATAAACCATAAACAACAAAAAACCTAATCTTAGGAGATGAAGTGCCAAAAGGTATGGACCCCGATGGGGTTAGTTAGATGTCAACTTCCTAGGGTCGTAAATTTAGCATACGATCTTCGTTTGGTGCACAGGATAGCCAATTAGAAAGGTCTATCTAAGGAGAAAAAAATTCAACTAGAAACATAAATTTTAATACCTTTTTGCTTGTTTCCCCAAAAAACATCGTTTAGGGCCTCAAAAAATCTTTGGAAGTTCAGGACTAGAAAACTACCAAAAATAGAAAATTGTTGAAATAGGAAATTGTGCTAAAAGATAGGAAATTGATAGGAAACAATGTTGGGGGCCCAAGTGGAATAGGAAGGTGGCAACAAATATCCACCTAGATCATACCCTACCCTTCTTAGGAAAGTTTTCTCATTCATTGGAGTATTTGGTGCCCCATCCTTGAATGAAATCTATAACCAACTGATCAAGTTTTATTATCTTCCCCTTTTCTTGAAACTCCTTTTGTATCTCAAATAGAGGTGAAACTATTTTATGTAGTATTATCATTTATTGATCCACCTGTTTCATCATTTCCTCTAATTCCTTTATCTCTTCAAAAATTGTAAATTGCAAACTTTCCCTGTTGGAACCTGTAGAAGACACACTTGGATTCTCTATGAGGAATTGTTCATTTTGCTGTCGTGCATTGGCCAGTTCTTTCTTCAACCTTTCAACTTCTAGAGATAAATAACCAATATTCTTCTTGGTTGTTGTTGCTAATTACTTTCTTGCTGAAGCTGCCACCTAGGGGTTAATTCTTATGTCTGTGGAAATTTCCCCTTCTAGATTGATTGAGATAGGACAATATGGCTCATTAGGATAATACTTTATGATTTCTTGATTGATCTTATAATTGAATTGGTCATAAGTGAAGTTGGAGATGTCCAAGATCCTTTATTCTCCTTGTGCCATGATGCCCATCTCACCGAGTAGGATATGTCCTCCCATGGGTGGAGTTTGAGGCCAAATGTTTAAATTGGCTACAATTAGTTCAACTTCCATATTCTTTAATCTAATTTCTTCCACCTTCTTGTCAGCTAGATCTTGGGAAATTAACTCTTCTTCTAATTTATTTTCCATTTCTTTCTCCTTTCTTTTCTTTCTCTCCTCTTCTTCAAGTTGTTTTCTTTTTTGTTCCTCCTTTTCCCACTGCTACTTAAGAGCTTCTCCTTATTTTTTCTTTCTCAATGTTTCTTTCTTCCTTTTCAATCCCTCTTGTTTTTTCTTTTCCTGCTCCTATTTTTTTCTTTCTTCTTTTTCCTATTAGTTATCTTGGGCCTCTTCTTTCTCTCTTCTCATCTTCTCTTCTTCTGCCAATTTCTTTTCATCTCTATCAACTTTGAGCTTCTTATTTCTTTCCCTCTTGAATTCTTTCTCTTGCTTTGTTTTCAATTCAATGTTCTCTTGAGTATCCATTCCCTCCTAGTCCCTTCCCTCTTAATCATCTAATATATTTGTCACACTGGATGGACCTTCTCCTTTAACTGCTTCATCCGCTTTAGTGGCGATGTAGAAATTTTTAACCTTCTCTTCCTTTTTCCAAGTTACCGAGGCATACATCTAACTATATTTGAGTATTGTGCCATGTTGGGTATTTATGCCTCTAGGATCATATTGATGATAGCCTAATTCACTAAAATTAAGGCACTCTAGTTCTTTCATTTCTACTTGTGCTTCCTTCAAATTATTTAATATGTATGATCCTATGCATAGCGAGAAGATCATACATGGTGATTTCTTTGAATTTTGTTGCAAGCCTCATAACCCTATAGATAGTTGGTAACCAACCTCCTGCATCACTAAATTGTCGGTCACAAATAGAGGCAGAAGATGAGGGGTTATGTATGCATCAAAGACCCTAATGAATGTCCCATTGGGAGGAGTGAACCAATCTGCAATGTTTGATAGAGATGCTCTTGATTTGTTTGCCATACATGGTTCTTTGTTGTCAAATATCATATGATATAATGCTGAAATAAATAATTTGGTTATATTAGGATATACACCTATGTAGCTTGTTTCCCAAAGTACTTTACAAGATATATGTACTGAAAATATATTTTTATCAAAGGCCCATTTCCACTCCACTCCAAGGAATTCATTATTTTCGCAAATTCCATCCAACAAATAATAATACACATAGAATTTTGGTTTCTCATCCTCTGTTGTGTTCTTTGCTCTTCCAACACATATTTTCAATGAAATGGCTATAAGATTAGACCAGTTGAAGATATTCCCTTTGGTGGCACAAGGGTACACCATATAAACCCACTTCTCTTCGAAGAATTCAACATTCTCTCACCCATAATTTCTACAACAAATAACATTAATGTATTTCTATACCTTCGTCAACATCTTGGTCTTATATATACCTTCAGGCTTCTATCATAATTTACTTGTTTCTTGCCACCAAGGCTTGAGGATTTCCTTAGTGGACTTCTTGAAACCAACATACCATATAGAATTCAAGTATTCTTGTGGCTTGGCCAACTTGTAATGTATATGAATGTCGTGTGCTTGATATGAAGCCAAGTGTATGCCTTTTGAGCTTCAAATTATCATGTTCTCATGGTCGATTTTCTTTAGAATCCACTCTATGGTATCAACACAAGGTAATATGAGAGTATGGGAACTAACTTTATAAAATATGGAATTCTTGATGTTAATATAAACATCTTTGTCTTCTACATTCTTTGGAATCTTTTTTCTGATGAATTGTATGAATATTGTAGGCCATGATATGGATATTGAGTTGTCATGACATGAGTTGTGTCCTTAAGGATTGACATCTTGGGCTTAAGACTGTTTACCACTCCTTCAATTGTACTTTCTATTGTTTCCCTTACTAACCCTTTTCTTGTCACTGTAGGCATGATTTCTATGGATGAAGATACATTGATATATGGAAGATCTATTGTCCTTGGAAATCCAAATTCATTCATGGTAGAGAAACAAAGTTATTCCAAGACCTTATACTAACTTCTATTTTGTTTGTGTATTCTAACCGTAAAAATATAATGTGGTAGGTGCAATCACAATAGGAAAAGGAAGGGTTCAAAGCTTGCTGCACTCATAGTTAATAATGCTAGAGGGATATAGGCTAAGAGATTGAGTTGTGTGAGCACGCTAACCAAAGGAACTTTATAAAATATGGAATTCTTGATGTTAATATAAAAATCATTATCTTCTTCATTCTTTGGAATCTCTTTTTTGATGAATTGTATGGATATTGTAAGCCATGATATGGATATTGAGTTGTCATGAAGTGATTTGTGTCCTTAAGGATTGACATCTTGGGCTTAAGACTGTTTACCACTCCTTCAATTGTACTTTCTATTGTTTCCCTTACTAACCCTTTTCTTGTCACTGTAGGCATGATTTCTATGGATGAAGATACACTGATATATGGAATATCTGTTGTCCTTGGAAATCCAAATTCATTATATTGTAGAGAAACAAAGTTATTCCAAAAACCTTATCCGAACTTCTATTTTGTTTATATATTCTAACTGTAAAACTATAATGTGCTAGGTGCAATCACAATAGGAAAAGGAAAGGTTCAAAGCTTGCTGCACTCATAGTTAATAATGCTAGAGGGATATAGGCTAAGAGAGTGAGTTGTGCGAGCACACTAACCAAAGGATTAGGAGCATCAATGAATTGCAGTTAGGCTTTGTAACAATAAAAGAATTAAGCTATGTCATTATGATGCATGAGCACAAAAAATGAGTATAGGGACTTCAGGTTTAGCACAATCAAACTTCATGGAGGTGAGGGTTGCAATTTTTAACACTCATAACGTGTGGTGAAACAAACTAAGATAGGGATAAGATATTGGGCACATTCATATTTCGCAGTGACAAGGACATGACATGAAGGCCCTAGATCACGTGAATGTGCTACAAAGTAGAGGGTATTTGCGTTGAGTGAATTTGGGGTTGATAAGGATAGCCAAGGAACACTAGAGCCTTGCTTTGTGCGAAGTTGATGAGATCACTTAGGTGAATGTTGACTGAGGGAAAGCATGATTGGGAATCATAGGCATAAGGGATCAAGTCCTTTGGTTCTAGAGTGTGATCATGCGAATTAAATATTAAAAAATTAGATAAGTGTGATGATATTCAACTTAGGGCACACTAGAATAATGACTAGAATGAAATCCTTAGGTATTTATATGCATTAACAAATTCACAAGAATGCAAAGGTTGCGGGAAACAAAAAGGCACAAAAAAACAAAATAGAAAAAACAAAAGACACATTTAGATCACAAATACTAAGTGCGAGAGAGAATAAGCCAACTTGGATTAGTTGCATAGTGCAATCACACTTTACAAGGATGGGAATGAAACCCTTATGGAAGAAAAGTGCACAGAGCTCCTTGAGGGAAAAATGAATAATGAAATGAAGATTGGGGTTGGCCCTTTTATAACTTGCTCCACATGTGTGACATGGCCACACTTCAAGATTTGATTAGGCACGGGAATGTGCGACAAGCCTCAAGGTCTAGACTACCACTAGGAGATGTGATTGCACTAGCCAACAAAATTGTGCTAGGCTCACAAACTATGACTATGATTTTCTCATGTATGACTCAACTAGAATTATGACAAGTACAAATACTTAGAAAAATTTAGAAGCTTGATCTTTTGAGAGATTGATGGGGCTCCAAAATTTTGAAGAATTCAAAAATTTTGCTGTAGCATATACAACACATCATTGGCCCCATCTGATAGAGAATAAATTTTATTTTGAAATGAAGAGAAGCTCATTTAGTTATTCCACTTTATCTATCTAGTCTCATACATGTTGATATGTATGTTTATTTATTTAATTATTATCAAGTCATATAACCTTTTATTCTTTGATGATTTTTTCATATATTTGCAAAGGAAGTTCAAATAACAACTAGCATATGTGTGATGTGGTTGTACAAGCTCCTACATTTGAGATAATCGATGTAGGTAGGTTGTTACATAACGAAACATTGATTTTATATATTTATGCAAGCAAGGCTAGATAATACTTACATTGAAAGTATGCTACTAATATTGAACAAACTACATGTAAAACCATGTTATATTTTGGTACAAAATATACAACAATGTTACAATTTTAGAAAAGGTTTATACATGTAAAGATAAAAGTCCAACACCTGTTACCCATGAATGGTTACAACATTTTGTCTGTTGATCACAACATTTGTCAATATGTTCTAGATATGAAACCTTTGGAAAGATAAAGTAGTTTTAGCACTTTATAAGCTAGTATAATAGTAGGAATTTGAATAGATTTACATTTTCTACACTATATGTGAAACTTGTATGTGTTGAGTATGCATATGAATTATAGTCACTTTTTACAAATGTGGAGTGAAAAGTGTCTATCTTCATGTCTCAATTTTGAATAGCCTTGGTACTATCTTAAGCATGCATTTTTTTGTGTATTTATTGTATCATATTGAACAAGAATACCACCTCTCTAAAAATGCATAAGGATGATTCCTTGTAATGTTATCTCTAAGGCTTGTGTAGTACTAGAGCGTAACATAGAACTGAGTCAAATGGTGACCAATAATCATATGCCTTAAACGTCGGGTATGCATTTCTTTTAAGCCCACAAAGCATTTCTCTTCAGTGTTGGACGTGCATTTCTCTTAATCCTAACAATCATTTTTCTTATTATTGAGCATGCATTATCCTTAATCCCAGTGGGAATTTTCTTAAGGGTTGGGCATACATTTGTTTACTTGGGTGTGATTTTTTATGCTTATGAGCATGTATTGGTGGAAGCCTTATGGCATGCATTTATTATGCTAGACAATCATATTGTGGGCATGGTAATTCTAACAGGAATTTTCTCAAGGATTGGGTGTTCATTTTATACCTTGGGCATGCATTTTTGTGCTAATGGGTGTACTAGACATGCATATTGTGGGAATGGTAATCCTAGATGGAATTTTCTTAAGGGTTGGGTGTGCATTTACAACATGCCTTTAGAGTGAATTTTATGCCTTAGGTGTGCATTCTTCTACATATAGGTGTGCATTGGTGGAATCCTTATGTTGTGCATTTAGTGGGCATGGTCCTAGAAGATTGAGAGAGTTTCATAAGGGCATGATTTTATGCCTAGAAATCATAAGTGAACAAAGTTTATACAATTAGAAATCTCATCAAGATATGAATCCAACGTTGGCATTAATTTTTGGTGTTGAAATGATGTGTGAAAGTTAAATATATTTGGGACCCCCTCATTTTACTTAAGGGAAAAGAGGGAAGTGAGGTAAGTTCATTACATTTTTTCCAATGCATCATAACCATGGATTTTAGCGCGCGCAGACACACACACACACACATATATTAATTCTCTTTTGATCTTCAAAATGCTAATGTATAAGATGTCATCGAATGAAAAATGACCATCAGGTTTGCATTGGAAATTCCCTTAACACATTGCTACTCCAACATCCACCTTCGATAGACTTTTCTCACCCATATCAGTAACCCAAAAAATAATAAAGTATATTGCATCGCAAAATTATCTAGCACTATTTTTTTTTACCTTGGAGTTGCACCACCATATGTGTTGGATGTGTGACAAATTCTAGTAAATAAAAAATATGTATAAATTCCATGTGGTAGTAATGAGCATCACACAGATGACAACTCATTGCGGTTGGGACAAGCTATTTCGATGAAAGTTTATGGGATTAAGTCTTCCTTAGTTTTCATGTGGAAATATTTGGGCATCAAAAATATACTGATAGGAATTGTGCATCACAAATTTGATTAGGTTATTCTAAAAAACCATGCTAATTTACTTCATTAGATGTCTGACCTACATTTGTCAAATCAGGGCTGGTAAATACTGAAAAAATATATTGAATGTTCTAGCGTTTGTAAGGGCTTAAGCCCACATTGTATTGTTTGCCTTCTTTACGTCTCATATAAATAGAAAAAAGGGAGAGTATTTATAATTATCAAATCAAATATTTGTTTCTCTTTGTTCTTAGCTTCTTGGAGGATATGTGGAATTATTAAGTCAACAAGAGTTGCCTTCAGTTAGAGCTTTCTCATTACTATGGTTTTCCCTTGTGGAAGAGATATTGGTGGTGATCACTATTATTTTTCTCTCTTAGTTATTCACTTATACTTTATCACTCTTTGTTGGATTTGATAGGGTTTTTTTGTCTTCTTAGAGCATCTTGGTGCATCTTAGAGGTTTAGGGTTAAGGTTTATTTCCTAGACTTTTGAGTTTAAAGTCTTGTGTTAAAACCACATGGTATCTTTGGTGGGAAAGAAGAAGATGTGAGAATATATTGTAATGGATGGTGTGTTGGAATGATTATAGTATATTGGAGCTCTCTGGTTGAGCTAGGGATTTCATGTTTTCCCTAGCTATGGTTTTGGAGAGATAGTGGACTTGTTCTATCCTTGAGACAAGGATATAGTATGTACACATACTTCATCTTGAGCATATTAATGAATTTTTGAGTTGTCCAAAACTTTTGCATTTTTCAAATTTGATTTTCAACCATACATATTTTTCATGTATTGTCATTTTACAACTATATATGTCTTGATGATTTGAAAATTAAAATGAAAATCATTAAGTGATTTGACATCATCATTGAAGAATCTAAAGAGTGTTTTGATTTTTCTAGTATACCTATTGTTATAACTATTGTAAAAGTGAATTTTCATATTTGGTTTATGAGGAATAAGTTGCCTTAGAGGACTGAAATTTAGTATATTTTTTGCTTGGATTGCCTAGAAGATTGGGGTTTTAGAAAGTGAAATACTATATTATTTAAAATTATAATTATACTCCTTTCATAAAAATCCTAAGATTGAAAATTCATAGGGTTAAGAATAGGAAACCTCTAGTCTGAGATGTGAAATTACTATTTCGCATTAAAATTCAATTCAGGCAGAGATGTAGAAATTTAATGTGTAGATTCAAAGCTGCTCATGAAATTTACTAGATCACAAGACTTGAAGCTACTCTACTCATCTATAGAAAGAAAATAATGATCGAGAAAACAAATCATTAACATGAATCAAGATTCAACACACATACACAAAGATTTATCTAGGGGAAAGCAACTGCACAAAACCCCTTACTATCTGTATTTCATTAATCAAAGAATAGAGAAGAAATAAAATGCTTTCTCAAGCCTGAGCAAACCCTGCATTAGTATAATCTATCTCACTACCTCACAGATTGATTGAAGCTAGCACTTAGCCAATTTCTTATTAGAATGATTTTTTTTATCTTTATGTTCTTCTTTTATCTTTTAGTTCATCAAGAAATTACCAAAAAAATAGCACTATGACAATAGATGTAGGTAGATAGGAAGGGAAAAACCCTTATGTAGGGGAAAACTGCTTCACGACCTTTGTTGAAATGAGGTTTTTTTGGCTTCCGCTGTCGACAATGAAATGTAGCAGAGAACCCTTCACTCACATTTATGAGTGGAAGAGGCGTTCCCCCTTCCCTGGATCTTTAGGCTCAATCTTCTGTATCTTTGTGGTGGCCACGATGGTACTGGGCTCCGCATTAATGATTTGCTTCCCTTTTTCAATTCCCTTATCCAGTTTTGATTCAGAGTCGGAACATGCATCTGATTCAGAAGCCATCAACTCGTCCACCAGTCACTGCTTGTCCCGACACTCACTTGTATTGTGAGTGGAGCTCTTATGGAACTCAAACCATTTTCCCATGTCCTTCATTGTCTTCGTGGTGCTGTTTTTTGCTTGCAAATTCGGGGGGATATTTTGGGTAGCCCTGCCTTGGCTTGGTCCTTTATTCTCTGGTTTGGGGGCGCCTTTTCCTTGCTTTGGATTCGCAGATCCAAAGTCCCACTTCTTCTGTTTAAACTTTTGCTAAATCTTGACAGCGCACTGGTATGCCATGCCAAGCGAGGAAATGTCGAGGAACTCCATCTTGTCCTGGATATACTTGTGTAGACAACCATGGTACTTGAGCACCAAATGCCACTCAGTATCCTTGATACCCAGATTCGTGCGAAGGGTATGGAAAATATTTGTGAACTTCGACACATCTTGGTCCCTTCCCTGCCATAGCGTGGTCCACTTTATGTATTTATCTTCATAGGTCCCGACAGGGTAATATTGTTCCTTGATGGCGTCTCGGAAAGAATCCCAAGTGGGTGTGGCTGAAAACAATGAGGGTTCACTCTCATCCTTTTGTCACAGTAGGTTTCACACCAGTCCTTGACGTGTGGGGCAGCTTTGAGAAGTGCAAAAGAAACCTTTTCTCGATTGGAAAGTCATGAACTAAAAAATATGCTTCCAATAGATTTAACCATTTATCTACAACGTCTACATCTATCAGGCCATCAAATACGGGAATCTCGAAGTTAACTTGTACCATAAAAGGAGTGGCACCTCCAGAGTGGCTGCTGCATGAAGATGCATCACCTGTGGGTAACCATCGAAGGATTTGGGCAAATTTATCCATCATTGCGTCCCTCTGTCACTCGGGGGATTCCTTGAGCAACATTTTGAAAGGATCTCCTGCCCCCTCATCTTTATTTTCTTCCACCATCGAAGGTCATCGAGTGTTACGAGGCTGATATTGCAACGGTTCAACCAGATCAAGCCCTAACTCCTTATACCCTTACCTCGTTGGGGACATGCAAATAAAAACAGCGAAAGAGAAGACTGCTCTAATAGCACTAATCCAAACTTAAACAAGAAAACAAATACTTACAGATATAATCATAAATACTGAGATGTAGTAGAAAAACACTTCATTTCATTAATAGAAAAATACTGAACTATGATTAGAAACTGAATGGAAATAAGATAGCTCGGGCGATGGTAGCTTATCTCTGAGAAGAGATGTGGCGACTACATGCCTCTAAATTGTGTTACAATGAGGCTCAAAGGCTTATTTATTATTGAGAAACAATGAAAAACCATAAACATCCAAAAACATAACCCTAGGAGATGAAGCGCCAAAATTGTGGGCCTCGTTTGGGTAAATTGGTACATCAACTTCCCAGGGTCGTAACTTTGGCATATAATCTTTGTTTGGCTATCATAATACCTCGTTTCAAAGATTTTAAAGAGAAGCTTGAAAATAAATAGTCATGCCAAATTGAGATGTTTATGATCTCTCCATTTCCCCTAAGAACGTTGTTTAGGGCCTCAAAACGGCTTTGGAAGTTCAGGACCCAAAAAACTGCCAAAAATAGTAAACTATGCTACAATTGAGGAAATCGAAAAATTGAAAGAGACAATGTTGGGGGTCCAAGTGGAATATCTGGGTGGCCATCAATGCCAACCTGGATCATTCCTCCCCCCTAGGAAGAAATGGTCCCCATTGCATTGAGTGCCTCCATGAGATGGGGAAATTTCTGCTGAACTTAGTCCCCGATGAGCCACTTTCCTTGGTGAAGGAGTTGGCTAGCTTTGACAACCTGATATAGTTGGATCTTCTGTTGGTGAGTGCTCTTGATCTATAATTCCATGATTCGATCAATGGTGGCCTGTTCCATGCAGTCTGGGTTTATCTCTGTGTGTATGAGTTGTTCTGCAACGTCGGATGTGTTCAACAATGGTGGAAAGTATGGCTGAATGCAGTCTACATTGAACACTGGGTGCATACCAAGGAAGGATGGAATGCTAAGCTTGAAGGAATTGTCCCCTATAGCCTTGGTGATGGCTTATGGCCCATATCAGAGCGGGAGAAGCTTGTTGTGGGGTCCAATGAGGCGCTCCTTCTGTAAATGTAGCCAAAATTTATCGCCCACCTGGAACTTGTGCAGCGCCCGATGTTGATCATGGCACTGCTTGTACTTAGCATTGGCTCTATCCAATATATCATGGACCCACTGGCGAATGTATTGAATGCGCTCAATGAAGTTATTATCCCTGTCGGTTTCGGATTGGACATGAGCTGAATCTGCCTGAGTAGCTACAAATGGTATGGCCACATCAATGGGACATAATGGCTGAAATCCCAACCCTACCTGAAAGGGACTGTGGCCCGTTGAGCTGTGGAAAAATTTGTTGTAGCTATGTTCAACATAGGGGAGACTTTCATCCCATGTGTGTGGATGCTTCGAGTTGTACATGTGTAGAATGTGTATGATCATCCTGTTGATAACATTTGTTTGGCCATCAGTTTGGGGATGGAAAGCTGTGGACTTAGTAAGTTTTGTATCCAACATTGACTAGAGACTTGACCAAAATGCACTCAGGAATATGTTGTCTCGATTTGAGACAATGGAATATGAGACCCCAAGTATACCCATACTCTCTCAAAGAAGAGCTTAGTAGTGGCATCTACTGTGATAATCTTCTTGTAGGCCACCATGATGGTCATCTTAGAGAATCTATCGACGACCACGAAAACATAATCATTTCCGTGCTTAGTAGAAGGAAGGCCCGACATGTAATCCATGGAGACAGATTCCCAAGGCACACTAAGAGTAGGTAGAGGAATATACAGGCCTTTCTTCTTAATGGATGGTTTGGCACTGGTGCAGGCGTTGCAGGATCTAATGTACATCCTAACATCCTGACAAAGTTTCAGCGAATAAAAATACTTTTGCAATACCACCACTATTTTCTCTACTCCAGAATGTCCAACGACCCAATTTTAGTGCGCCTCCCAAATCATCTTGGCACGCTCGCTTGAAGGAACACATACGTGTCCCAGGTGGCATAACAGTGCATCCTAAAGGTGAAAATTTGGAACTCGCTTCCCTTCAAGGAGTGTCTGGTATGTGCTGTCGAATTCTGGATTGCTCCTGTAAATATGCGACCACCCCGATGTCTCGTGCCCACAGGAGTCAAGCACAGTGATCAACGCCATGACCACTAGTCGGGTGAGGAAATCAATAACATTATTGGTGTTGCCCTTCTTATACTTAATGCTGAAATGGAACTGTTATAGGTAGGTGGACCATTTCTGATGGCGATCGCTTTACAGATTCCCTTGTGTTTGTATGAACTGTATAGGTTGGTGGTCTGTGTGGATGATCGTTTCCTTCCCCATAATGTAATTCTTCCATTGACGGCAAGCTTTCACAATGGAATACATTTGTTTGTCATACGTGGGGTACTTTCGGACTATGTCTGAAAGTGTCTCACTGTGGTAAGCCACTGGATGCCCATGTTGAGTAAGAACACACCAATAGCATAGTCGGAGGCATCTGTCTCAATCTCAAATGGCTTTTGCAGTTGTGGTAATGTGAGCATTGGTGCATAATAGAGGCAATTATTCAACTCAAAGAACACTTGCTGTTGGGTTTCAAACCAAAACAAATTTTCTTTTGCTCCACCCTTGGTGACTTGACTTAAAGGCCAAGTGATATGAGAGAACCCCAACACTAATCTATGGTAGAAGTTTGCAAGACCCAAAAATTTGTGGAGCTCTATTAGAATGGTTTGGGTTAGCCAATCCCAAATGACTTGTATCTTGGATGGGTCCACATGTACACCCTACTCATCAATTATGTACCCCAGATATTGAACCTAGGTTAGGCCAAAGGTGCATTTATCCAAGTTAGCACACAACTTGTATTGTCATAGGGTTTGAAGGACTTGCAGAATATGGTGGAGGTGCTCGTCCCAACTTTGGTTGAAGATCAAGATGTCATCTAAATACACCACCACAAATGCATTGGTGAATGGCCATTGGATGTCATCCATCAGTCTCATGAAGGTTGTAGAGGCATTCGTTAATCTGAACGGCATGACCAACCATTCGAAATGGCCCTTCATGTATTCGAAGGTAGTTTTCCACACGTAAGAGGGTTTGATAGGCACCTAGTGATAACCTAACTCCAAGTCAATCTTGCTGAAATATTTGGGCCCCTTGAGTTGTTCAAGAAGGTCATCAATACATGGGATTGGGTACCTATTCCTGATAGTGATCTTGTTCAACGCTCGTTAGTCAATCTAAAGACTCCAGGTCCCATCCTTCTTTTGTGCCAATACAATTGGGCTCCCACAGGGTGATGAGCTTGGCCTGATGGGCCCTTTTTGAATAGTTCCTGAATCTTCCTCCTGAACTCATTGTTCTCTAGAATAGAGAACTAATAAATTGGCCCATTGGGCAGTAGCATGCTCTGGGTCAGATCGATGGAGTGCTTGATGTGACAGTGCAGAGTACCCCTGTAGGTGAGGAGAAAATGTCCCTATACTCCTCCATAACATTGTCCATCTACTGCTATTGTGTAGAGGAGACCTGCTTAGGAGTCGTGGCCACAACCTTCTTCTTTCCCTAATAGCGAATCATAAGGAAAACAAATTTCCTGGTCTGGGAAATGATCTTGCTGCATTTCTTTGCAGTGATCAATGTGATGGCAGTAGGTGAGGCTACCTCTGTTATTCTGTACAACTTGTTGGCCAAGGTAATAATCACATAGAAAGGTTTAGACTCATATAGAGCATGTCACTTCCACAAGTATGGTTGTCCTAACAATACATCACAAAATTCAAGAGGAGAAACATCACACAGTACCTCATCCGTCAAGGGCTTGATGCTATGGGGAAGGTGACACTGCTAGCTGACGCAAAGATCTTGTCCTTGGTGAAGCCACCCGATAGTGTATGACTGTGGATGTGTTGTAGTATTTAGGCCCAGCCGCTTCATGACATATACTAAAATGAGGTTCTTTTGGTTCTCACCGTTGGCAATGAATTGCAGCGGAGAACCCTTCACCTACATCTGTGAGTGGAAGAGGCGTTCCCCTCCTCTGGATATTTAGGTTTAATCTTTTGGATATGTTAGTGTCAGTCTTGTTAGCCTGTCACATGGATCAAAAATGCTTTTACTATGTTTTCCAGGTTTTCAAAATCAAATTTTTATGTTACTAGGTTTACACAACAAATTTGGTCATTGTATGGCCAGTCTAAAGATGAAGTCATTGTTTGAAAATTCATCATGCTGGTCGCCTATCACACTTTATGAAGGTGTCACAATGAAAATGGGTCAGTCATCATTATCATTCCATTAGGTCTCAGGTCATCCATTAGGTCGCCAGGGTTTCCAAGGTCCATCATTTCCATGAATTAAACCAACAGTGAGTAAAACATGACAAAGCAACTTTTGGAGAATTGATCTTGATTTTCACACACTCCTCATACTCTCATGTTATCAAAGGTTCCAAAAAAAGAAGCTCCAGCACTCAGGAAAGAAAATTTCATCCCAGGTTTGCAATGGTAAAGGTAACTCTGTTTTCATAAAGTGAAAATCAATTTCTAAAGGGGGGTGGGCCCCATTTCTTTTTTAAAAAGTGAGGAAACTTTCCCTATTTAAACTCAAAATCCCCATAACTCCTTCATTCACATCCTATTCACTCTTTATCATCAAGCTATCTCGCCCAAAAAGGAAAAAAGTTGTTTTCCTAGGAGAAATTAGAAAAAATTTGTAGGTGTTGTGCGTAGAAGCATTGCACCGCGCTTAGGAGACATGTGCTATGCATAGAAGAATTGCGCTGCGCTTTGGCACTGTGCATAGGAACACTATGTTGCGTGTAGGAAAAAGTGCCCCAAAATTCATCAAAACTCTCCCAAATTTCATTTTTTCACTTGCAAGCTTGATTTCAATGACTTCCAAGCTAAGGAACAAGTAAGTACACCATCCTCCTGCATCTTTTTGTTTCCCAATTTCTGTTGGACACCTAATCCTAAATGGGTTAGTGTGGAAGCCGAATGGACAAAGCAGTCCAAGGGACCTTGGGATGTGAATCCCAACGGTCACATAATGTACTATAAATGTGTATCATTTGTGAATAAAAATTGTATTGCATGTTTTATCTTTACTATTTTGTTCTCGCTCACCATGTGTGTTTAACATGGTATCAGAGCCATGATGTGTGGCCTGTTTTCTTTCTCAGGGTTCATCCTTTAGTTAAAAAAAATAAAAAAATGAGATGTGGTTATTCCCTAAGCAATTGGTCTGAGCTGCCTTGAATAGCGCTGGCCTAGCCCTCATTACCTACGCTCTGTCTGCCACACCTGCGCTGCCCTGACATATTTATGTTTTTTCTGTATACGCTGTGAATCTGACATGTTATCAGATGCGTTTTCATAAAAACGCTCCCCCTTACTGTCCACATACTCTAACGCTCTGAAATCTGCCTGTCAACCCTGGCGCTCATGAAAGTTGGTTGGTGCTGGGTGTGGGGTGCAATTACCATATTAAGAGAGATTGGTCCTTGTGTGTTTCGTTTCAATTTCCTCATCCAATGGTAATGTATTGGCAGAGTAACGTTTCTGCTCAGCGCTTTACAACATGTTTGAGTGTCGAATGTGAGCTCTTTGGGCGCTGTGTGAGTGGAATGTGAGCGAGCTCCATTTTGAAGATTGTGATTTGTATTGTACGTTGAGTTTATTGATGCATTACGTTTTGAATGTCGTGAATTTATTCAAACACCCTGTGATTGGTCATTCAAGTTAATTGGTATGGCGTTGGGCTAGTCATTGAACTAAATAGTTAAATTCTGTGAATTACATTCATCTGCGCGTAGAAAACTTTGTGTGTTGATTCTTTGTGCGTTGAACAATGTGAATGCATCATGGGAATTATGTGTTGAGTGTTGCATAACAGTTCAGACTCTTGTCCTTGGCTATCAGTCTGTAGGCCTATCTTCTGGTCTACACTTTCTCTGGTCAGCTCCAAAAATAATGTTTTTTAGCATAACGTTTCTCCTTTCTTTGCCAGTGAGGTCGCACCCCTAATATGTTCAGGCATAGTGAATGACTTTTCTATCTGCGTATTGGTGTTGTAATGCACTATCCATTACCACAAGCGTAGAAATCAAATGTAACTGTTATCAAGAAGGGAATTTCTGAGGTCACTCATTTAAAACATTCTGCGACACACCTTGCAGATCTGCAATCTTACTAGTATCAAGTCACGAGTTTGAAACAAGTTTCTCGGTATTGGGTCCAGAATCCATGGGAGTTGGAAGACTTGGCATAATGCAATGTCGATTTTCTACATTGTGATGGTTTACTAGAACAGTTTGACTCTAGGGTCTCGGTGGTTCATTATGCAGTATTGAAGTTGGAAGTTTATTACAAAATTCTCGTTGGCATTTGATTTTTGGGAATTCAAACATTGTTGCCCTCATCAAAACAACCTAATTGTGGACCATTCATCTGTACTACTTATAGACTTGCAGCAGTTGTGGCTGGGAGATACATTTATTTCTGAGCTGTATGAGTTTAATTCCAAATAATCCACAACATGTTCAAGTTTAGCAGACCAAAATGGGCGAAACACTCAAAATCTAACACCCATGATACCTGAGCTGGATCACGAGCTTTAACAGAAAGTTAATTTACGTTAGGAATGCCTGTGTCAGTTGCGTTAATGGCCGTTGGTATCCACATCTTCACTGCTTCAAGGATTGTTTGAGGTGTTGTAACTGTTCTCTGCATTCGTGTGTTATACTCGCCTTGCAAGCGTTCGGAATCGGAACCGATGAATCATCGAAGCCTGCAATTCTTGTGCAAACAAAAAACCATTTTGCATGCATGTATTTGAGCGTTCTCCACGGCAGAACATGCATAGAACTTTTCTTTAACGATGACTTTGCAGCATCAGACATAAACTGCAACATCTGCTCTAACCTTTTTGGGTTTCCCACAAAGATTACTGGAATTTGTTAAACACAATTATTCATCCATATGAATATTCGTTATAGCTTATACGGAAATGGTACATTGAAATTAAGATCGATGTACGCCTCGTATTGACATTTTTGAAAACATCCATTTCTAGAAGTCCAGTGGAAAATCCTTCAATGATGGTATCAGGGATCTTTTGTTCTCGATAGTTTGAACTTGTGAAAATGGAGAACTGTGTGTAGTCTGCCTCCTCTCCTGTAATATGGATTTCTTTTGCCTCTGGCTTGTATTTCATTAGTATGATATCTTTATCACTTTGCATGTAATTGCAAGCTGAGTGTAGCTTTGCGAAGAGATATTAGTTTGAGTATATATGTTTTGGCAACAGTTGTCATTATCTATTGAAGGCCCAAGAGAACAAAATCGGAGGATTAAGTTAGAGTCATAGAATATAGAATTCCAAATTTATGTTGTGAAGTTGAATATAACCATATGTTTTTCAAGAGATTATTATTTTCATGGTAGCCGAACAAAGCTTAGTTTGAGTGGATGTTCTAATGAAGGTTTCCTCAAAAAGGAATCGCAGGAAATTCAACATTTGAAATTGAATGGGCGCCGTGATAATAAGCAAAATGACACAAATCTTTATTCAAAGTAGGCCGGTTGACTAGTGATTGAAGTTTTTGATTCGGTAAATGCTGGGATGCATTCTTCTATGTTTTAGATATTATTGATCGTGAATATTGCAGGCCTAACCCTGCGTCACTTTTCCTCATTGTTTCACTATTTTTTGAGGATTAAAAATGGCTCCAATTAGTGCAATATTAGAGTTAGTGGACAATCTAATACTCTCTACTATGAATAATACAGTCAAAATCAGCAAGGATTTTCTCTCAGAAATTCAGACATGTCTACAAAATGCACAGGAAAAGATTGTTTTTTTGCAACTTGAATCACAGCTATAGCAAGAAGAGCTACATCAAAATAGACATCATTCTGAACCTGCTTCTGTTCAAAAGATTGAAACAGACTCCCATAAACAGCAAGTCAATAATGTTACTGTTCATTCAAATAAAGCAGCAGTTGTACATGTAGATGCAGAAGTTCAGTTTGCACTTCCCAAGCCTATCATCAGACCTTGGGAGCAGCTTGTCCACAACAAGCACAGAATTGGTCTTAGATATGACAAGGACTTGTCCTTTCATATTCCAGACTATGCCAAGCCCATTCAGTTTCAGAGTGCTGGATTCGTTCATGACAGTTCACTTGCTCTTCATGACAGTTCAGCTCCAGCTGTTCCAGACTTTGCCCCTCTTCCACAACAACAACAACAACAGATCGTGAAATGCCAACACTGTGACCGAGTTGGCCATCTGAAAGATCACTGTTTTGATCTTCATCCATGTAAGAACTGTCATAAAACCAGTCATTCTTCACACAGATGCTTCAGAAACAATCGTCCTACAAGAACAAAGATTCATCTTGGATGGATCGCTTCTTGGCAATGGGCATCAACAGTCAAGAAGATATTCCAAACACATGTTAGAACTTGTTCCAGAATATTGAACAGTCTTGCAGTTGAGTTTTCTCCATCATCTCACCTTGTATCTGACAGGGGGGGAAATGATGGTCATCTACAAGCTTCAAAGCCACATCAAGCGAGCCTGAGCCACAACCTGCCACACCATTTTCAGAGTTGTAGCCAGTGACAAAGATGCCCGTGAACATGCCTTCAGTGGGCAATCTCGGACACTTCCTCTAGT
>APFE030306243.1:141948-177990 GCA_000404065.3 Pinus taeda
TCGGATTAAGGGGGGGAATGTTGGACACCTAATCCTAAATGGGTTAGTGTGGAAGCCGAATGGACAAAGCAGTTCAAGGGACCTTGGGATGTGAATCCCAACGGTCACATAATGTACTATAAATGTGTATCATTTGTGAATAAAAATTGTATTGCATGTTTTATCTTTACTATTTTGTTCTCGCTCACCATGTGTGTTTAACAATTTCATCTCATGCCAATGATTCTTCAAGTGAGGTTTTGTAGCAAAATTTGCATGGGAAATGTTAGGGTGAAAATGGCCATCATTATTTTTAATTTCTAAAACATGTAAAATGATATCCTATTAATGAGCCATTTTGATGATTTTACCCACCTCAAAACAAAGTTTAAACACTCAAAAAGAAAAACCCTAGCTCATTCCTAGAGGTTTTTTGAGCAAATCTTATCATAAACCCTATTATTACCACCTGCAAGCAAACCATATTTCCACTATTTCTCCACTCATCTTCATCAGCTTTCAAAGCCCTCTAACCTTTCCCAAGACTGCTCCCATCATTTTGTCAAAAATCAGTTACATATCACTTCACTTCCATTCACACCTCACATCTTATTTTCACTTCTTGCTGCTAGGGCTTTGTGTCATCATGGAGGTAGAATCTTCGCCAGAAAGAAAGAGACAACATAGAGGAGGAAGGATCCTCAAATATGAACCATTAGACTGCAACACAATCAACTCTTATCCTTTCATCAAACAATGCTTTGAGGATTTCCACTGCTTGGAATTTTGCAAAAGGGTGAGTGAGGCAGGATTTCATGAGCAACTAATAGATTGGGTAGCAACACAACTGAAAGGAGAAACTTCTATCATTGCTGGTATTGAGTTCAGTTTCTCAGTGGCCTCCATCTCAATAGCAACTGGGTTACCATACAATGGTGAATATTGGTTCAAAGGAATGAACCTAGATCTTGAAAACTACAAGCCTTTCTTGAAGACGCCATACAGAGATACACATACTCAACTCTTGCCTTTCAGATATTTATTGGAGAAATATGCCCCTTTAATTAAAAATATCATGAGGTTCTTCACTTGTGAAGGTAGATTCTCCAGGTTGTATGCCTATCATATTCACCTCATGATGCATTTCACCTCTCAAAAGCCACTTAACATGTGTAATTATCTATTCAGGAACATTTCCAAAATGTCTGAAAAAATACAACTAAAGGACAAAGAACAATCCCCAAGTTGTTCCATCATAGTCTCATCAAAACCATTGTCCTTCACCAGCTGGCAGAGAGAGGTATGGCTTGGGAAGCCTTTTTGAAAGCAGCCTTGGAATGGAATGAGAAGAATGCAACATCTCAGTCTCCTAGTGCGCCAAAACAACAAACAGAGGTGGGGTCATCTAGCAAAACAGTGGAGAAGACTCAGATATCCTAACCTGAGGTGACTAAAGTGTATAAGAAGGGGCAGGGGCTTGTGTTTTCTTCTCATAGAGAGAAAGGGGCCAAGCCTTCTTCATCGACAAAGCAGGAATCAACAACAAAAGATAAAGACATAGTTGAGCATGATTTTGAACTAATTGATCCAAAGACTGAGGATCATACCACCAACATGAGACAAACTATTAGGGATAAGGACTACCAAATCAAGGAGCTAGCAATCAATTTGGAAAGGGCAAAGTATGTTATATCATTCCTTGAACAGGAAAATAGTCAACTCAAAGCATTGGAGTTGATCCTAGAAAAGGAAAAAGCTAAGTTAATGCAGCAACTCGGCAAAGGTAAGGAGATCATGAAATCAAGTGAGCTTGAAGCATCAGAGGTGAGAGGAAAAAGGAAAAGACCAAGGAAAAGAGGCCTCAAGAAAGCTTTTCAAGAGGAGCAAGAACAAATTCTGCTGAATGAGGACCTTGACCTAGAAGATAGGATTGCCCTAGAGGTTCATCAAGAGAAGGAATATTGGCTCAATAGAGTGAATGAACATTTGGAGAATCTCCTTGAGAAGGCAAACAAAGACAACCAGTTGCTTAGACACATGGCGCACCACTACCAAGCTCAAAACATGATCGCCAACGTCAAGGTAAAACAACTTGAAAACAAGCTCAAGGAGGAAAAAAAAGACCAAAAGGATGAAGGAAACTTGGAGATGCTTGATGAAGCATCCATGAAGCTATAACAAACCTATTTTTACACCTTCCCTCCAATTTTGAGAAAATTTTGAGCATTTTGAGTTTTCTGAGAATTTTTGGTCTAAGTTTAGAAATTCAATTGCTCCAGAAGCGCAATGCAAAGGTGATGCGCTTTTTCCTCCAGCCTCCATTTGAGGAAAGGTCTTACCATCCTCTAAAAACCCATTTTCCCAAATTTTGCAGAGGTGGCTTAGTTTTTGATAAAAATGCAAAAAAGTGGCAAAAAACTAGCATTCTGGACCATTTTTTGACAGGCGCTGTGCTTCTGGAGTGAGCTTGGAAGAATGGATGTTTGAAGGTCTTCCCATGCTCCAAATTCAGAAATTCAAACTATTCTAGAAACTAGACTTGAAGGGCTAGTTGACCATTCTCTCATATTTTCATTTTGACCCCTAGAAGGCACCTAAAAGTTAGTTCAAATTTGACGTTGTGCTTCTGCACTTTTCTGTGTTTCAAATTGTAAAATTCACTGTGTAAATTTATAGTTTCTAGTTTGACTTAGTCAAAGTCAAGATTGTCTATGTAATGGAATTAGTTACGAGGCTAGGTGATGTAGGCATGAATAAATGTACATCATAGGTTGTTTTTGATGTTTATTAGGCCTCATAAAAGAAGCAAACTCCTAAACAAACTCTTCATGAAGTGTTTAAGTTTCACCTTCTCACTCTCACCTGTTGGTTGAGAGAATTATGGAGTCAGTTCCTCCACCAAGGAATTCGACTCCTGAAGGTGGGAAAGTGGTCTAGGAGAGTCTATATGTATCATTTCACTTTAGGAGAAGAGGGTTTAACTTTTTGTGAAAGAGGTTTGCATGTAATCATCTTTTCAGCTAATAGAGAGACATGTTGCAACTATTTTCAAGGAACTCTAGCCCAGTGAGTTCATGGTGCTTGTACTTCATTCTTTTTGTTTTCTCATGGTATAAACATCTTTATCTACATTATATCTCTTCTTTCTATGAATTCCTTGTGATAAAATACTTAGAATTCTTGTTTTTCAAGCTCTGTTATCTGGTTTTCATAGTTATGTGTTTCGTCTTCCTAAGCTAATGAAATCATGTTTATTTATGCTCATTAGTTTCTTCCACACTATATCCTCTATACTACATTGAAAAATTCTCAAATTACACGATGGATTATGATATCTAGCTCCTTCTTATGTTTTCTCTTGCATTCCCACAACCTAGACTTACTTGTGGCTCCAAACCCTAAGTTCAACAAATCCTAAAAAACAATTTTTCACGAACAAACAAACAAATACTCATATCTAGTCTAAAATCCATTTACTTTAAAGTCGTATCACTGATAAGAGATTTAGAGAACCCTCTCATGTTCAGTAGGGCTAGCTACTGAGCTGAAGTGGTTTGAGGTGACCCTTCTCGATCTCCTTTTCAACCTAGGAGATTGTAAGGACTAACAAGATATTCACGGTGGCCACGGTGGCACTGGGATCCACATAAATGATCTACTTTCCTTTTTCAGTTCCCTTATCAAGTTTTGATTTAGATTCAGAACTTGTGTCTAATTCAGAAGCCTTCATCTCGGCCACCAGTGACTGCTTGGCCCGACACTCACTTGTATTATGAGTGGAGCTCTTATGGAACTCACACCATTTTCGCACATCCTTCTTTATCTTTGTGGTGTTGTTCTTTGCTTGTAGCTTGAGTGGGCCTACCTGGTTAGACCTACGTTGGCTTGGTCCTTTGTTCTGTGGTTTGGGGGTGCGTTTTCCTTGCTTTGGATTCACAGATCCAAAGTCCCGCTTCTTCTATTTAAACTTCTGCTCAATCTTGACAGCGTATTGGTACACCATGCCAAGCAAGGAAATGTCCAGGAACTCCATCTCGTCTTGGATGTACTTGTGTAGACAGCCACGGTACTTGAGCACCAAATTCCATTGAGTATCCTTGATACCCAGCTTCGTGCGAAGGGTATGGAAAATATTTGTGAACTCCGACACATCCTAGTCCCTTCCCTGCCGTAGCATGGTCCACTCTATGTATTTATCTTCGTAGCTCCTATTAGGGTAATATTGTTCCTTGATGGAATCTTAGAAAGAATCCCAAGTGGGTGTAGCTGAAAACAACGAGGGTTCACTCTCATCCTTTTGTTCACAGTAGGTTTCCCACCAATCCTTGATGTGTGGGGCGGCTTTGAGAAGTGAAAACGTAATATTTTCCCGATTGGAAAAGTCATGAACTGAAAGATATCCTTCCAATAGATTTAACCATTTATCTACTACATCTAAATCTATCAGGCCACAAATATGGGAATATTGAAGTTAACTTGTACCTTAAAGGGAGTGGCACGTCCGGAGTGACCACTGGATGAAGATGCGTTGCTTGTGGGCAACCGTCAAAGGATCTGGGCAAAGTTATCAATCATCATGTTCCTCTGTCGCTCGAGGGATTCCTTGAGCAACAATTTGAAAGGATCTCTTGCCCCCTCATCTTTATATTCTTCCACGATGGGAGGTCGTCGGATTTTGTGACATTGATCTTGTAAAAGTTCAACCACATTGAGACCTAACTCCTTATACCTTGACCTCAATGGGAACATGTAAAGAAAAACAGAGAAAGAGCAGACCGCTCTGATACCACTGATCCAAACTTAAATAGGAACACAACAACTTACATATATAATCATAAATACTGAGATGCAACAGAAAAACACTTTATTTCATTAATAGAAAAATATTGAACTATGCTTATAAACATAATGGAAATAAGATAACTCGGGCGATCGTAGCTTATCTCTGAGAAGATATGTGGTGGAAACATGCCTCTGAATTGTGTTACAATGAGGATCAAAGGCCTATTTATTATTGAGAAATAATGGAAAACCCTAAACATCCAAAAACCTTACCCTAGGAGATGAAGCGCCAAAATTGTGGGCCTCGATTGGCTAAATTGGTACATCAACTTCCTAGGGTCGTAACTTTGGCATAAAATCTCTGTTTGGTTATCATAATACCTTGTTTTGAAGATCTCGAAGAGAAACTTGAAAAAAATGGCGAGGCTACTGTAAGAAGTTTTCATTCTTTTTGTTTCCCCTAAAAACTTTGTTTATGGTCTCAAAACAGCTCCGGAAGTTCATGACTCGAAAGAATGCCAAAAATAGTAAACTCTACTACAATTGAGGAAACCAAAAAACAGAAAGAGACAGTGTTGGGGATCCAAGTGGAATAGGCAGGTGGCCACCAATATCCACTTGGATCATTCCTCCCACCTTATGAAGCAATGGTACCCATTGCGTTGAGTGCCTCCATGAGATGGGGAAACTTCTGCTAAACTTGGTCACTGGTGAGCCACTTGCCTTGGTGAAGGAGTTGGACAGCTTTGACAACCCGATATAGTTGGATCTTCTGCTGGCGAGTGTTATTGATCTTTGTGTCCATGATCTGATCAGTGGTGGCGTGTTCAATGTATTTTAGGTTTAGCTCTATTGGTGTGAATTGTTCTACAACGTTGGATGTGTCCAACAATGGTGGAAAGTATGGCTGAAGGCAATCTACATTGAACATTGGGTGCATACCAAGGAATGGTGGAATGCTAAGCTCAAAAGCATTGTCCCCTACAACATTGGTGATGGTGTATGGCCCATATCAGCGCAAGCAAAGCTTGTGGTGGGGTCCAACGAGGTGCTCCTTTTGCAAATGTAGCCAAACTTTGTCGCCCACCTAGAACTTGTGCGACGCCTGATGCTGATCATGGTGGTGCTTGTAATTAACATTGGCTGGTGGATGTATTGAATGCGCTCACTGAAGTTGTTAGCCCTGTTGGCTTCGGAATGAACATGAGTTGAATCTGCCTAAGTAGCTGCAAATGGTATGGCCACATCAATGGGACCTAATGGCTAAAATCCCACCCTACTTGAAAGGGGTTGTGGCCTGTTGAGCTGTGGAAAGCTCTGTTGTAGCTGTGATGGACATAGGGGAGGCTTTCATCCCATGTGCGTGGATTCTTCAAGTTGTACATGCATAGAATGTGTACGATTGTCTTGTTGACAACCTCTATTTGGTCATCAATTTGGGGATGGAAAGTTGTGGACTTAGTACGTTTTGTATCCAGCATCAACCAAAGACTTGACCAAAATGCACTAAGGAATTTGTTGTCCCGATCTGAGACAATGGAATGTGGGATCCCAAAGTGTACCCACACTTGCTCAAAGAAAAACTTAGTAGTGGCCTCTACTGTGATACTCTTCTTGCAGGCCACCATGATGGCCATCTTAGAGAATCTGTCGAGGACCACGAAAATGCAATCATTGCTATGCTTAGTAGAAGGAAGGCATGACATGTAATCCATGGAGACAGATTCCGAAGCCCAACTAGGAGTAGGTAGAGGAGTATACAAGCCTTTCTTCTTAATGGTTGGTTTGGAAATGGCGCAAGTGGTGCATGATATAATGTACTTCCCAACATCCTAACAAAGTTTTGGCCAATAAAAATACTTATGCAATACCTTCAATGTTTTCTCTACTCTGAAATGTCCAATAACCCAACTTTAGTGCGCCTACCAAATCATCTTGGCACACTCGCTTGAAGGAACATAGACGTGTCCTAGGTGGCATAATAGTGCATCATGAAGGTGAAAATTTAGAACTTGCTTCCTTTCCAGGAGTGTCAGGTATGTGCTGCTGAATTCTGGATCGCTCTTGTAAATATGCGGCCACGCCGATGTCTTGTGCCCACAAGAGTCGAGCACAGTGATCAACGCCATGTTCGGTGGTTGGCTGAGGCAATAAACGACATTATTGGTGCTACCCTTATTATAATTAATGTTCAAATGGAACTGTTGCAGGTAGGTGGACTATTTCTAATGGCGGTCGTTCTGCAACTTCCCTTGTGTTTGTATGAATTGTAGAGGTCGGTGGTCTGTGTGGATGATTGTTTCCTTCCCCAGAATGTAATGCTTCCATTGACGGCAGGCCTGCACAATGGAATAAATTTCTTTGTCGTAAGTGGGTTACTTTCATATTGTGTTTGAAATTGTCTCACTGTGGTAAGCCATTGGATGCAAATGCTGAGTAAGAACCACACCAATAACATAGTCAGAGGCATCTGTCTAAATATCAAATGGTTGTTGCAGGTCTGGTAATGTGAGAACTGGTGGATAACAGAGTCGATTCTTCAACTCGGAGAACAATTGTTGTTGGCTTTCAGAGCAAAAAAACTTTTCTTTTTCTCCACCCTTAGTAAATTGACTTAAAGGCCAAGTGATATGAGAGAACCCTAACACGAATCTACAGTAGAAGTTGGAAAGACCCAAAAAACTGCGGAGCTCTGTTAGAGTGGTTGGGGTTGGCCAATCCCGAATGACTTGTATCTTGGATGGGTTCACATGCACACCCTACTCATCAATTATGTACCCCAGATATTGAACCTGGGTTAGGCCAAAGGTGCATTTATCCAAGTTAGCACACAACTTGTGTTGTCGTGGGGTTTGAAGGACCTGTCGAATATGGTGGAGGTGCTCATCCCAACTTTGGCTGAAGATCAAGATGTCATCTAAATACACCACCATAAATGCATTTATGAAGGGTTGTAGGATGTCATCCATAAATCCCTTCCCATGTGCATGGATTCTTCGAGTTGTACATGCATAGAATGTGTACGATCATCCTGTTGACAACCTCTGTTTGGTCATTAGTTTCGGGATGGAAAGCCGTGGACTTAGTAAGTTTTGTATCCAGCATCGACCAGAGACTTGACCAAAATTCATTCAGGAATCTGTTGAGGCATATGGATGCTATGAGTGGTACATGTGTAGAATGTGTATGATCATCCTATTGACAACCTATGTTTGACCATCATTTTGGGGATGGAAAGTTCTAGACTTCGTAAGTTTTATATCCAGCATCGACTAGAGACTTGACCAAAATGCACTTAGGAATCTATTGTCCCGATACGAGAAAATGGACTGTGGGATTACAAAGGGTACCCACGCTCAAATAAGATCTTAGCAGTGGCCTCTGCAGGGATACTCTTCTTGCAGGCTGCGATGATGGTTATCTTAGAGAATCTGTCGATGACCACAAAAATGCAATCATTGTCGTGCTTAGTAGAAGGAAGGCCCGACATGTAATCCATGGATATAGATTCACAAGGCTGACTAGGAGTAGGTAGAGGAGTATACATCCCTTGATTCTTAATGGTTGGTTTGGCAATGGCACAGGTGGTGCAGGATCTAATGTACTTCCCAACAACTTGATGTTTCAGACAATAAAAATACTTCTACAATACTGCCACTATTTTCTCTACTCCGAAATGTACAGTGACCTAACTGTAGTGCGCCTCCCAAATTATCTTGGCACGCTTGCTTAGAGGAACATAGACTTGTCCCAAGTGGCATAACAGTGCATCCTAAAGGTGAAAATTTAGAACTCGCTTCCTTTCCAGGAGTGTCTGGTATGTGCTGCTGAATTTTGGATCACTCTTGTAAAGATGCGGCCACCCCGATGTCTTGTGTCCACAGGAGTCAAGCACAGTGATCAACGCCAGACCAGTGGTTGAATGAGGCAATCAATGACATTATTGGTGCTACCCTTCTTATACTTAATGCTCAAATGGAACTGTTGCAGGTACGTGGACCATTTTTGATGGCGATCATTCTGTAGCTTCCCTTGTGTTTGTATGAATTGTAGAGCTTGGTGGCCCATGTGGATGGTTGTTTCTTTCCCTAGAATTTAATGCTTCCATTAACGGCAGGCTTGCACAATGGAATACATTTCTTTGTCCTAAGTGGGGTACTTTTAGACTATGTTTGAAATTGTCTCACTGTGTAAGCCACTTGATGCCAATGCTGAGTAAGAACCTCACCAACAGCATAGTCAGAGGCATCTGTCTGAATATCAAATGGTTGTTGTAGGTCTGGTAATGTGAGCACTGGTGGATAACAAAGGCGATTCTTCAACTCGGAGAATGCTTGTTGTTGGGTTTCAGACCAAAAAAAAATTGCTTTTTCTCCACCCTTGGTGACTTGATGTAGAGGCCAAGAGATATGAGAGAACCCCAACACGAATCTACAATAGAAGTTGGCAAGACCCAAAAAGTTGTGGAGCACTTTTAGAGTGGTTGGGGCTGGCCAATACCGAATGACTTGTATCTTGGATGGGTCGACATGTACGCCCTTGTCATCAAGTATGTACCCTAGATATTGAACCTGGGTCAGGCCAAAGGTTCATTTCTACAAATTAGCACACAACTTGTGTTGTCACAGGGTTTGAAGGACCTATCAAATATGGTGGAGGTGTTCGTCCCAAATCTAGCTAAAGGTCAGGATGTCATCTAAATACACCACCATGAATGCATTGGTGAAGGGTTGCAGGATGTCATCCATCTGTTTCATGAAGGTTGTAGAGGCATTCATCAATCCGAATGGCATGACCAACCATTCAAAAAGGCCCTCGGATTTGAAGGCAGTCTTCCACACATAAGAGGGTTTGATAGGCACCTAGTGATAACCTGACTTCAAGTCAATCTTGCTGAAATATTTGGCCCCCTTGAAATGGTCAAGAAGGTCATCAATCCATGGTATTGGGTACCTATTCTGGACAGTGATCTTGTTCAACACCCAGTAGTCAATACAGAGCCTCCAGGTCCCATCCTTCTTTTGTACCAATACAATTGGGCTCCCACAGGGTGATGAGCTTGGCATGATTTTCCATTTAAGAAATAGTTCCTGAATTTTCCCCTTGATCTCATAATTTTCTAGAACAGAGCACTGATAGATCGACCCATTGGGTAGTGGCACACCCAGGGTCAGATCGATGGAGTGCTTGACCTGATAGTTTAGAGGTACCCCGTAGGTGAGGCGAAAATATCCCTGTACTCCTCCACAACCTTTTCCATCTGCTGCTGCTGTGTAAAGGAGCCCTGCCTAGAAGCCGTGGCCACAACCTTCTTCTTTCCCTAAGAGTGAATCATAAGGAAAGAAAATTTCCTGGTCTAGGAAATGATCTTACTGCATTGCTTTGCAATGTTCAAATAGTTGGCGATAGGTAGGGCTACCTCCGATATCCTGTACAACTTGTTGGCCAAGGTAATAATCACATAGCGAGGTCTAGACTCAAATACAACACATTGCTTCCACAAGTATGGTTTTCCTAACAATACATCACAAACTTCAAGAGGAGAAACATCACACAGTACCTCATCCGTGAAGGGCTTGATTTTGTAGGGAAGGCAACACTACTGGTTAACGCGAAGATCTTGTCCTTGGTGAAGCCACCCGATGGTGTATGGATGTGAATGTGTTGTAATATTTAGGCCTAGCCGCTTCACAACCTTTGCTGAAATGAGGTTCTTTTGGCTCTAGCTGTCGACAATGAACTGCAACGGAGAGCCCTTCACCCACATCTATGAGTGGAATAGGCGTTCCCCCTCCTTTTAATCTTTAGGCTCAATCTTACGGATCTTGGTGGTGGCCACAGTGGCATTAGGCTCCACATCAATGACCTGCTTCTCTTTGTTAGTTCCCTTATCGAGTTCTGATTCAGAGTCGGAAAATGTGTTTGATTCAGAAGCCTATACCTCAGCCACCAGTGACTGCTTGCCCCGACACTCACTTGTATTGTGAATGGATCTCTTTTGGAGTTCACACCATTTTCCCGTGTCCTTCTTTGTCTTCGTGGTGTTGTTCTTTACTTGCAGGTTCGATGGGCTGTCCTAGGTAGCCCTGCCTTAGCTTGGTCCTTATTTTTGTGGATTGGGGGCACCTTTTCCTTGCTTTGGGTTCATAGATCAAAAGTCTTGCTTCTTTTATTTAAACTTCTGCTAAATCTTGACAATGTATTGGTACACCATGCCAAGCGAAGAAATGTCCAGGAACTCCATCTCGTCCTGGATGAACTTGTGTAGACAACCGCGGTACTTGAGAAAATGCTGCTTAGTATCCTTGATACCCAGCTTCGTGCGAAGTGTATGAAAAATATTTGTGAACTTCGGCACATCTTGGTCCTTCCCTGCCGTAGTATGGTCCACTTTATGTATTTATCTTCATAGCTCCTGACAGGGTAATATTGTTCCTTGATGGTGTCTCAGAAAGAATCCCAAGTGGGTGCGACTGAAAACAATGAGGGTTCACTCTCATCCTTTTGTTCATTGTAGGTTTCCCACCAGTCCTTGACGTGTGGGGTGGATTTGAGAAGTGCAAAAGTAATGTTTTCCCGATTGGAAAGTCATGAACTGAGAAATATCCTTCCAATAGATTTAACCATTTATCTAAGGCGTCTACATCTATCAGGCCATCAAATATGGGAATATCGAAATTAACTTGTGCCTTAAAAGGAATGGCACCTCCAGAGTGGCCGCTGGAAGAAGATGCATCACTTGTGGGTACTTGTCGAAGAATCTGGGCAAAGTTATCCATCATCGCGTCCCTCTGTCGCTTGAGGGCTTCCTTGAGCAAAATTTTGAAAGGATTTCCTTCCCCCTCATCTTTCGTTTCTTCTGCCATGGGAGGTTGTCGGGTTTTGTGAGGATGATCTTGCAATGGTTCAACCAAATTGAGCCATAATTCCTTATACCCTGACCTCGTTGGGGACATGCAAAGAAAAACAAAGAAAGAGCAAACCGCTTTGATACCATTGATCCAAACTTAAAAAGAATGCAACAACTTACATATATAATCATAAATACATCGATGCAATAGAAAAATACTTCATTTCATAAATAGAAAAATACTGAACTATGCTTACAAAAAAAATGGAAATAAGATAGCTCGGGTGATAGTAGCTTATCTCTGAGAAGAGATGTGGCATCTACATGCCTCTGAATTGTGTTATAGTGAGGCTAAAAGGCCTATTTATTATTGAGAAACAATGGAAAACCCTAGACATCCAGAAACCTAACCCTAGGAGATGAAGTGCCAAAACTATGGGCCTCGTTTGGGTAAATTGGCACATCAACTTCCAGGGGTCGTAACTTTGGCATACGATCTCTGTTTGGCTTTGATAATACCTCATTTCAAAGATCTTAAAGAGAAGCCCAAAAAAAAATCACAAAACCAATTTGGGACATTTTCAATCTCTTCATTTTTGCTAAAAACATCGTGTAGGGCCTCAAAACGGCTCCGGAGGTTCAGGACTTGAAAACCTGCCAAAAATAGTAAACTGTGCTACAATTGAGGAAACCGAAAAAAATGAAAGAGACAATGTTGGGGTTCCAAGTGGAATAGGCGAGTGATCACCTATACACACTTGGATCATTCCTCCCCCCTTAGGAAGCAATGGTCTCCATTGTGTTGAGTGCCTCCATGAGATGGGGAAACTTCTGCTGGACTTGGTCCGTGGTGAGCCACTTGCCTTGGTGAAGGAGTTGGCCAGCTTTTAAAACCCGATATAGTTGGATATCCACCTAGATCAGATGAGGTCCCATCTCTGGTGTTCCATCAAATCTCTACTTGTTGTCAAGTCGAACCACAAATGATCCTACTCTGGTAGCTTCTCCCTCCAATTTACCAAATCCTGGTAGTTTTGCCAGCTCTTGGGAAGGCCTAGAAGTGTTAGGTTGACCAAATCATCTTCAAAAACTATAACACTGATACTCCCAAGATCATCTTGACATTGGGTGAACTTGTTCAAGTACTTTGGTATTTTGTCACCCTTCTCCATCTTCATTTTTCTGAGTGTGTCCTTCAGTTCCAACTTCCTGCGGCCACTGTTGTTTTGAAAATGGTGTGTCAAGGCCTTCCACATTGCATATGGATTCTCCTTACGATGGAGGTTCGAGACAATATGATCTCAAACTCCTTCTAGGATAATCCTTCTCGCCTTTGCAACACATTTTCTCCACTCTGCTAGATCTTGAGCATTAGCCACTAGAGGCTTAGGAGTATCTTTGTCTATGAATTCCTTAAGCCCGTTGTCTTCCAACACTACCTCCATCCTATCATTCCAAGCAATATAGTTTGGACCACCCTCAAGGGAATAATCGAGTCTCAATCCATAGAATGACATCCTACTGACTCTAAAGTATGATACTGCAAATTCGATTTCACTTGCAAGAGACAAACTCATAATCTCCTCTTCTAGAGTGATTTCCGCTATGATACCATGTAGAAATTTCATGTAGATTCAAACTACTAATTATAATTTACTAAAACAATAGACTTTAATCTACTCTACTCATTTGCGGAAATAATTAAACGATTGTGAAATCACAAAGCATACAAGAGAAAGAAATCAATCAACACATTACATTATGATTTCCTAGGGAAATCCATAGCTAAAAATCCTTGATATCTATATATTGCATTATTAAGAAAATATGAGAAGATTACAATGCTTTTCTCAAGCCCGAGCAATCTCTAAATTATCTCTATCTATCTCACTGCTTCTTAGACAAGCCCAGGCCAATACTGAACCAATTTTTCGCTTGCCCAAGTCCCTATTTCCTTGCGAATTAGCCCCTATTAATTATGGAAATTCCTTAATTGGAATTGTGCAATCCTCATACGCCTTCCTCTAACTACATGCACCACCTATACAATTCAAATGATTATACAACTGAGAGTACATTGTCCCTGAACTCCAATCTCAACTAGGTAACTCTTAGATCTGGCATAGATGAATTATTTACGAGTGAATCATCAGTTAACTAATTGATCACTACAGGAAAAACCACACTATTAGACCTCCCACTAGTTCCTCCAACAGTTGGAACTAATTTAACTGACTTTAACTCAGTTAAACTTAAATTAATTAATTACAATTCAAAATAAACTCAACGAGGGCTCCTATAATGTAGGAGTCACTATACATGACTCTAGTTATACCCTCAACTCGAATTAACCGAGCCAACTAAGTCAAATTAACTTAGTTAACTAATAAAAGTTGTCATGTGATGTGGAATTACAATTTTATTCCTAATTTAATTCAAGGACAAAATTAAATTAGGATTTTATTGTTGCATTTTGAACAAGATTAAGGAGGAGACCTTCAGTGGCCTAGGTGGGAGGAATCTAAAGGACAATTTTGTTCAATGTGTTTGACGAGGAGCAGGTATACATTTTTTGTATTCATTGTTGCAAATTGAAAAATAAATAAACTCATTCTCGTTCTAATCTTATTGTTGTATATGATGAATTTCATTTATATGCTTGAAGATTTATTTAACTAACTTGATAGATACTTGTGTGCTTTTATTCTTCATTATTTTGTTGTTTTCCACCTCTTTTGTTCTAGGTCTAAAGTTCAGATGCAGTGAGGAGAAAAGAGGCAAAGGTATCTACTACAACTACCAAATTCATAAGTAGGCTTCTTAACTAGTAGATTATAATTTTCTTTCTTTGCATGCATTTCTTGGTTGGTCTCTTGAGTTTCTTGTTTCCACTATACCAAGGTTTTCAACTCTAATTGTGGGGGATAATTTCCTGTAGCAATACTGGTGAATCCATCAGGGAAAAAATATTTTAGTTTTTCTCTTAAGTTTGTAGGAAAATCTGAGGGTCTTTCTGAAGGTTACTTTTTGATATTTGTGTTTTTTTTTCCAGTTTGTTTTAAACTCTTACACAACCTAATCATTCAGATCTAGGCTTTCGCTTTTTATTTTTTCCTTTTATAGGTTTATACGATACTTCCTTAAAAAACAATCAAGTATGCATGTGATTTGTTTTGAAATAGTCTTGTATGACTTTTAAAGGTGAATAAATTATTCACTTTCTTGTATATCCAGGGGCTTTCTGATAGATTCCTATGTTTGGTTAGGTTTTTGTCTATGTTTTTATTGTATTCTATTATGGAAAGTTAGCCTTTGTTTTTTTTTTTTCCTTCATTTGTGCAATTTTCTTATAAAATAACCCAGGGTTTGGGCTTAAAATTTCCCTTTATGATTGTACTTTATTGGTCAAATCTCTTGATTTATTGTTACTAATGTTAACTTTGTTTAAGGTCGTATAAACCTCCTTTTTGAGTTGATCAGTTTCTTGGTCAAGTTTAGCATCTTTTCCCTTCTATACCTCGTATGATTGTTAACTTGTGCGTTGTGAGCTTTCTCTTTTCTTATTTTCAAGAACTCTGAAAAGGAAAAAGAAAATCTCATTTTCTTGTTTATATTTCTTTATTTGTGTTTAGTTTAGTAGGATTCAATTAAAGAAGAAGTAAAAATAAATTTGTGAGCATTTGTGTTGTATTTCAAGTTTGCATTTCTTATTAAACATCTTTGGATTGTTTTGGTTGAAGTATTTCTACTCCTGGCGTGTTTTAAACTAGTCACTCGATTTTGTTAAATTTCCTTTTTATTTTCCAAATGTTTTTTCACTTGTTCCACCCTGGTTGCATTGTTTGCATCCGTTCATGATTGTTTCACCTTTGATGCAATTTTTCATTACCTTGCATCCTAGTTTCTTTAGTTGCAGTTAGGGAAAATTGATTTATACAATTTCTTAATTGTTTCTTGAGAAAAGTTAAAGGTTTCTTTTTTTGTTCCATCTAAAGAGAAAAAAGAAAAGAAAAGTTGCATTGTAGGTCTTGAAACTTGCATTGTACTTTGAAAAAATTGCATTGAGAGTTTGTAGAAGTTGAAGAAAATCAAACTTTTTATTGAAGAAAGATAACTAATGCACATATTTAGTTAGGTTTTATTAATTTTATTTCTTCTATTGATTCAATAACACAACAAGTTGAACTACCATTTCCCTTGAGTAGTTACAACTAATTAAAAACAATGCCTAATGAAAATAAACAAGAAGTTTTTCTTTGTCTAGCAAATGAACTAGTCTAGGTCTAATTAGGGCCTTTGAATAGGTGTGGAGAGGAAACTCTCCAAATCCAGCTGAACTAAATGTAGAATTAATGAGTTCAAATTCTAGTGTTGTATATGTTATCGGGGAATCTCCTCTAACATAGGAGTTAATCAATAGGTTGTGCAAGGATAAGGAAAGAGACACACCTCCTCTCTTACTTGTCCAAACACCTTCCCATGAATGTGCCCCTAAACTTCTAATTATGATAGGAAAACTTAATTTCCTATCCTATGTTCAACCTAGGTGATTGTAAGGGCGAATACTTGTGGTACATGAGGCATATGTTATACCATTGATATGTTCTCCTAGAGGGTGCCTTGCAAAGCCATGGTACTTGCACCGATAAAGGCTATATCATGAGGGAAGGGTAACTACTTCTCATAACTTCATTATTAGGAATTAGGTTCCCATCATCCTAAGCTTTCCTTCATAATAACCACTTTTTCGAATTTTGGTGTTCATTCATAATCACCCAGAGTAGAATTACCAAAGAGTTGTTTTCCTCGTTGTTGCTTTAGGAATTTTGTACTTGAGTTCTTTATTCTCCTAGCTTGCCTTAGGTTTTTGATTATTTTTTATTTTATACTTCCAAGGTGGCCAAGGGATTGAACCAATAATCAATAAGGGTTTTTGGAATTTCTCCTGAGAGTGTAGAGCCTTTGCCTAAGAGGTGTAGGCTAGGTCATATTGCTTCACTAGAACCAGTTACGCTCGATACAATGGAAGTGAATCCTCCCTCTGAGGGATCACTGTTTAAAGAGGAACTTGAAGCCAAAGGGTTTCTTCATGATCTTCATGGTCATGTTCCTATCCGAACTCTATTCTTTGGAGGTTCGCAGAAAAACTTAGATAGTGTTGAGGTAGACGATATTTTGAATGCTTCTGATCTCAATGTTAATCCTTTACCTAAAGACCATCCATGTGCATATTGTTTTGTTGGAACTTATGTTCAAGATTCCCCTTCATTCTATCCTTCTTTCATGATGTTTAATGTAAGTATAACTAACACTTCTACTAGAAATGGGGTGTTTGCATCCCATCTTATTTTTTCAATGGAGGGGGAGTTTCACCTCCCCTATCCACCGTATCAGTATTTATTTATTTTCTGTAGTTGTTAGGCCCTCTTCCACTCTTGACACAAGTGGGAGAACCCAACCTTTCGTTCCTTATGATCGTGCATTCACCTTTGGGATGTCGTTGGTTAGGATCTCTACAATATCTTCCCCTTTTTCCACTATCTTCCCTTAGCCATGTTTAACATGGTTGGTACCTCAACTCCTTTATAATGATTCATGTTTAGTGGAAGACATGTTCCTACTTTTATTCTTTCATTGGGAAGTGGGAATTTTCTGTTTCCTCGTTCTTTATGAAAAGGATTTGCGAGATAGATGGGTGGAATATTTCCACCAAACCGTCTTCGAATTTTGGTTAACATGGGAGTAACGTCTTCCCTCATTTTTGGATGTTGGTGGGGTGGACCCCTATAACTATTTTTTGGAGTCGTCTTTAATGGGTTCCTCCATCTTATGGAACATCGATAGGTAAGAAACCCCTCTTAGTTATTTGGGAATTGCATTAGTGGAGGTTTCCCTTCCTTTGATCTCGAGAATAAACCTTTTAATTTGAACCCATGTGCTTTTATAGACAACCCTTGGAAACCTATGGCTAGTCAAAACCCAAGCTATTATTTTCCTAGTTTTGGGCCATCGAGAGGTCCTCCAATTAGGGTTTGGAGCCCAGTGGCTCAACTACACCTACCTTTTTTGGAAACTTCAAATTTTCCAGACCTTTCAAAGCTGCTGAACATCCTAGTGTGGTAGAATTGAAAATGTCCCTTGATGCCCACCAAACTTCCTTCTGACATTCCTAAATTTTTCAACTTTGAATTTTCCATACCTTTCAAAGCCAATGAATAACCCAATGTGGTATGATTGAAATTGGCCCCTGGTGCTCACCAAACTTCCATCAGACATTCCTAAATTCTAAGGTAAGTTTGATGAGGATCTGGAAGATCACATTACAACATTTCACTTTTGGTGTTCTTCAAACTCACTAATCAATGATTCAATTAGATTGAGGATATTTCAGGTTACCCTAATTGGGAATGTGGCTAAGTGGTACATTGAACTAAAGGGGGATCATGTTCAACCTTTAATGATTTGGATACAATATTCATAAACCATGTACAACTTCTTGTGAGATATCATGCTAGGACTAAGCTCCTAGAAAACTTCAAATAGGATAAATTCACTCACATCTATGACCATATTCAGGAATTGTGAAGGAGGAACCAAATTCTAAAGGAAAAAAATCCCACTCAGTTTCTTATGGAATGGTTTTTGAAGCCCTTACAACCACCAATTTCGGAGGATGTGTCACTCTCTAAGGTGTACATGGAAGAACATGCTATCTTCATATCACAATAGTTAGATTTGATTTACGCACAATAAAGGGTTCTTTATGATATCCTTCCTAACACACCAATAATGAAAATTGATTTGGTCAAACCAAAGCCAAGACCCGACATTGATGGTGTGATAGGTTCACTCGATTCAACTATTGCTAGGTTGGTTGTAGGTCAATTATGATAGATGTATTTGCATCAGTCATTTTCTAGGAAATACCAACCAAGAATCTTGTCTCATTTGCAGTGTTTTTTAGTTAGTGCAGTCAAGTATTCTACTCTAAAAGGGAACCAAAAACTTGGAGGGAAGAGAAATAATAAGGGTGGAAAGAAGAACGTGGAGGGTAAGTATAGTTCACCTAAGGCCAGTGATAATATTGGTAGGGGAAAGAAGGAACAAAAAAATAAAGTGAATTTCCCTTGCAAGCTCTGCAAGGGAGGTCATCTAACCCAACTTTTCCCTAGGATGCATGAAGCATAATGCTTGTTAACACAACAAACCTCCTCTAGTTAGTAGGTCATGTTAAATGTTGATTTTTCATTGTTCTATGTTGATACAATAACTTTAGCCCAATCTTATCTTAAATTAGCCATCAAGGGCGAGTCGAGTCTGTAACCATTGAAGCATTAATAAAGAGAATTTTTATACCATTCCTATGTATTTATTTACTGTTTTATGCATTGAATGTATTGGGTATAAATTACATTTCTGTTGTTTATGTGATGCGCGAACATATATGATTGTGTTGATTAAGTAAATGTAAGATAAAGTATCGGTTTACGCAAAGTTAACTAACATTTGTAAGAAGATAAGTAAGATACATAGTGTAAGTTGGGGAAATAGCATAGATCACTGATATAGTAGTGCGAAAGCCTCTCAGCTCTTGGTTAGGGCTATGCGCAGGTGATTGTAACAGATCGTGAAGATCTCGCAGGTCAGAATAGTGCGTGAAGTAACCTGTGTGGAGGTAGGCACAGTTGGACTAAATCGACCCCTCAGACATCTCAAGGGTGTGGAAACTTGGTTCCAACATCCCCCCATACTGCTTCGGGTGAGATTTCAGTCCATGCACCATAGGCTGATGCCAAAAGGACCAGTAGTGTAGGGATTTGTTTGGCTAGTTAACTCTGAACCTGGGTCAGGCCCCAACAAGCCAACAAATGGTTCCGTTGTCGGGACTAGAATCTGCATAAAGATGTCTAATGTCGTATCATTGGAATCCAACTAAGAAGGAAATTGAAGGTTGGTTGGATAAGAGGATTCACGAGTTCGTGGCGTAGGAGAACAGGAATCCACGACTGACAAAAGAAGAGTGGTTAGATTGCTACCTGTACACAGAAATCCATGAGATATTTTTCGCATCTTTCCCTACTGAGATGTACGAGTGGATTGCGAAGCTATCAAATAGCCAAGGAAGGCGGAAGAAAGATGATCCTATTGTGTGGACCCCAGAGTTGGTGCGCAGATTGGAAGCATCAGAGGATAAGATTGCACGCGTATTGATCACTGGATCGATCGGATTATAAGAGGATTCATTACTAAGTTTGCGGTAGACACTTTAGTTAGCTATAGCAAGGTAGAGTGACGCTTTCTCAAGGGACCGCGAGGTAAGTACGTAAAGTATTTGAATACTTGGATTAAAATGTTATTGTGTGAAAAGAGGGTTATGAAATTACTTTGATGTTCGGAGCTACGTGAAGTGGAAAAAATTACAGGAACGAAGGAAATAAGGGACCATAAACTAGCCCCTTGATTTCACCTCTACGAGGCGATGAGGAAGAACTTGCAAAGGTCTCGCCAAGAAGTGTGATCCACTTGATAAGGCAAAGAATTCCATGAATACCACCCCTACCCACACCACTACCAGCTTCACCGCCTTCACCTCCATCTTCACCCATACCACCTCCGCCACCATCGCGAGTCAATATGGCAAGCATGATAAAGTTGCCTGTGTTCAAGGGATTGGGAAATGAGGATCCAGACCAATTTTGGTTTGTGGTAAGAGCCGTATGGGAAGCGCAGGGAGTTATAGATGACAATATGAAGAAAGTGACACTGGTTAGCGCCCTGTAGGACCGCGCATTGACCTGGTATATTAAGCACTCCAATGATAATCCAAATGCGGGAATCACGGATATCCAAGCAGTGCTAAACAGATAATTTAGTAGGCCGAAGTCTGAAGCACAGTCGATCATTGGGTTCAAAGAAATAACGATGCTACCAGGTGAAACTCCTTGGGAGTTGGATCATAGGTTGAAGTGTACAATTCATGAGGAGCCTCATCATTGGGTAATTATATGGTCCTTAATTGGCCTTAATTCACCTCCTAGCTTAGTCAAATCAACTATTCTCACAACTTATTGCATACTTTTGATTATATTTTGTTTATGAGATGAGTTAGAGTTGGATATTTTGCTTTGTGGTCTAATGTGCCTATAATGCAGGAATAAAGGATACAAGCAAGGAAAAATGCAGGCATAAAGGATAAAAGCAAGGAACCATGGCAAAGACCTTGGTAAAACTAGAATGTGACAAGGGAGAGTAATTATAGGAGATAAATCCTCCTCATTTACTAACCCTCCATTCGAATATTCCTCCACCAGCTCGGAGTGCAAAAAACCATCACTTTGAAGACTAGAAGACAACCGATCAAGTGAAAAGGACAGAAACCAATTTTTATTGAGTTAGAGATGTATAAATAGAGAGGCTTAGGACCTCAGTAGGATTCAAACTTCCATTGTAAAATTTTTTCTTTATTTTTGAGTTGCAAGAGACTTGTGATAGTTGTTCTGTAATCCATGGTTTTCATAATGAGAATGAGTTCTGCTTAAGCCAGCTCTGAGTTAACTCAGAGGGTTGAAGCTCTTGGGTTAGGGCCCGACTCGAGCAGCCAAATATCCTCTTCATTGTACATATCTGTTAGCATATATTTCTGTTCATTTGCTTAAATATATTTATGGTTTTTCATTGTTTGTTTGCTTAAGTAGCTTCCTTGTTTTTTTCATTTTCTTAAGGAGGATTCATGGTTTTAATGGTTATTTGCTTAGGTAGCTGAATTTTCATTACAATAGTGTAGAGTAGATCGATTGTGCTATAGTTTACTTCCATTTGTGCCTTCTTTCAGTTTATAGGTTAGCTAGGTGAAAAATATCACTATCAAGTTGTGCACAGGTGTCTCGGCCTCATCTCCTCCCTCTGGGACCATGAATTGAGGAAGAGACCCTTCAACAACCCCAAAAACACAGGTTTTTGGTTCTCGTGGGCTATGGAGTTTGTTGTTTGATGCAGTTACTCGTTCACCCTCACTAGTTTTCTCTGTCGTTTTCATTAGAAACCACCTTCAGCACATTCTTCGAGCATCACTTCCTCGCTGTCTGATCCCCAACAAACCTTCACGATCACCATCTGATTCATTATTTTCTCTAACTGCTTCCTCGTTTGAAGTCTTCCACTTACTTTATGCACTTTAAGTCCCCACCATCGATTTGCCTCACCTGATCCGACAACTATTGTGTCACCTCAGCACTTCATGCACTTTAAAACCCCCATCATCAATTTGCCTCACTTGATTCGGTGACTATCACTTCACCCGATCACCAACTAGCTTGGCTGATCTCCACCATTGATCAACCCTACCTAATCTAATGACTACTGTTCAATCTCGTGCCGATTAGTGCATGACCGTTATTTGCCCAAGAGCACACAAGAAAATTGGTTTTTTTTATGCTACGTGTTGCGCAGTAAGGTTAATCGTGTGAAATTTTAAAATACAACTTATAGGTTTGAGGGCATGCGAGAAACCACTTACCGCCTTAGAAACCTACCCCATCATTTTTGCACATTTATTTTTCCCGTGATACGATCTCCGCCGCCCATCTCTTGACTTCATCCGCGCGATAAGATCTCAGCCGTTAATCACTTCTGTTAACCTTTTCTGTCCATCTCTTGGCTTAATCTCCGCGATTAGATCTCGGCCATTCATCTCCTATTAACCTTCTTTGTCCATCCATTCACTTAATCCCTCGCGATATGATCTCCACCATTCATCTGCTTCACTACCTTGCCCATCCATCCATTCACTTAATTCTTCGCGATACAATCTCCACCATTCATCCTATTCATTAACCCCGTTCATCCATTTATTCACTTAAGCCCCACGTTAAGATATCTGCCGTCCATCTCCTATTTGTTAATCAATCCAACAGTCCCTATGCACTATTGTATCCTTATGTCCTCCTTTCATTGATTTCGACCTTCAATCGCTCTTCCGCTTGAAAACCAATTTCGCTTAAGTTTCTTTGCTTACACCTTAGTATAGTTTAATGCTCTTTACCTCTGCAACTTAGATAGAATCTTTAGGTTAGTGATTATTTTAACAATTCTTCTTTGCATAGCTTTTTAGATGGTTAGTTAGGTTATGGTGTGATCTAACCATTTCATGTTGTTTTCATCATTACTGCAGTAGAGTAGCTCTCTCTTAGAATAGGTTTTCTTTTCTTCCATCAAAGAATTAAGCTTCTTTTGACCCTATAGAAGTCTGGCTTGGAACCCTTGGGGTCTCTTGCCAGATAAATAGTGACAACAGGCAAGACCTTCACTCTACTTGTGCATATAGCACTATCACCTCCAAGTTTGCACAAACCCTGGGTTGATAAGTAAAGCTGGTAGCCCCGGGAGTTGCAACATTATAGTTGCAATACCTAGGCTCATCAATTCGCGAGGCTAATATGAATCTAACAGATGGACAACATCGTGAATGGTTTGTAGCATCGCTAATGCCACATTTAAGGAGCGCGCCATCACAACAGAAGTTAATGACTCAGGCAGAGGCCTTAGAGATCGTGATGAGGCTACATGAGACCCCAATGCAAGATCTTAACTTGGGAGTTCAGCAGATCCACGCGCAGTTGAAAAACTTATGCCTTGAGATGCAGAGTCTGAAACAGGGTAGGACAGCTCGCTCGGAAGTGCGTGAAGAGGTGTGGTGTGTAAAATTCAATGGTCAGGGCCATGATAAGGACCATTGCCCAGTGTTCACAAATTACCTCGCGAGAGGAGGACCAATGCCATTAAGGCCGGAAGCACAAGGAGGACCTAGCGTGGTGCCTGCTTTGTGGTGTGTGATTTGTCAAATAGGAGGGAAACACGCTACAAACAACTATCATTTGTTACAGAAGTATACACAAAATTCGCATCAATTGTTTTCTAACTTTTGTAGGTTAATGGGACTCGATGAGCGCACTTGTAGAAGCTATGAGTTAATGATGGATATAATTCCCACCTATAGAGTTAATACCAAAACATGACCCCTAGACTAGAACTGAGGAGTGGTGTGAATAGGATTTCAAGGGCGTGGACGAGGCTGAGGTGGAGGAGGACCTGGAAGAGGTCGTGGACAGTTGATATGCTACAATTACGGAGGGCCAAGACATTATGCCCGTGATTGTTTGAACCCAATGCATTCATCATGTCTATATTGTACCTTGTTTGATCATGAGAGGGAAGATTTTCCTACGCTGATAGCTAGGATACGTGACAAGGGAGTGCTACCGCCTCCCCTGAATGGGTGAGGTCTGAGTCGTGCGAGGAAGATTCGAATGTGAACATTATGCTTCGAAGTGGAATCACGATGGGAGATGACAAAGGAAAACAAACCAAAGATAGTACTTGGGTTTGCAAAGCTCTGACGAAAAAAGTAAAGTTCGATTTGGAGAGTGCTAAGGAAACCTTCATGGAAGCTAAGAAGAGCTTTGCTGATGCCTCCACTTCAAGAAGCAAAGGTAGACCAGAGTAGGAGATGGACCCATCTATTCTCACGATGTTCCTGGAAACATGTATGAAGTTACTGCGCGACAGTAAGGCTATAAAGGGACTACAGGAACTCATTGATAGATGCACTGGGACCGTGTGTAGTTCAAAATATTGGAAAGCATAAGACAAGGATGGGAAAAGAAATGGGGTTAACTGTGCAGATTGGAGAATATGAGATGGACCAAGTAATTCTAGATTTAGGATTGAACGCAAATCTTCTGCTAAAGCAGACATGGGAGTGCATGGGGAGGCCTATGCTACAATGGTCTCCTATTTAGCTACGAATGGCAAACTAGCTGAAAATAATACCCATGGGGCGATTGCAGGGAATCACTGTGGATATTGAGGGAGCGAGCACGCTAGCAGAATTTGAAGTAATATAGATTGTTGATGACAAAAACCCCTATCTCGGGCTTTTAAGAATCGATCGGGTCATTGACATTAAGGGGGTGATTAATCTGAAGAAGCGCAAGATGATTTTTTAAAAGAAGTGACTACGCGTAGTTATACCTCTGGACCCTGCTGAAGGATCGCACTATACAGAACCGGTGTGTGACTATGAAAGTGATGATGATTTCAACTGCATCTATAAGATAACAACGCGAAACCAAGACTGGGTGAATCCCACTATGGATGGACGACTTGCATGGGAGCGCGAGAGCTCTTGCACTTCAGATTCAGATGAGGAAATGGAGCGATGGTAGAATCGGTTAAATGAGGTGACTATACTGAATTGTAATATGATGACAAGGTTGTTGTGCTACGTATCGACAAAAGTGAGGGACTTGCCTAATTATGATGGGTTAAGTGAGGTAGATACATTCTTAAAAAAAATTGAAAGGGAGGTGCCAGAAAAGCAATGCTTCCAGGCCTTGAATTGGGTATTGTGCGCTACACCCACGAGATGGTGGGGTACACACAAAGGGAGCTTTGGGGACTGACCCGAATGCAAGAGAATGATGCGCACGCATTTTGGGAAGCCTAAGATGTGACTAACAGACAAGTATGATGGATGGGATGATTCGTACGCACACCTGGCCAAGTGGACGAAGGTCTATGGAGAAAAGCCACACCCTAAGTGGGTGCACCTGTTCTGTCACCCTAGATGTTATACCCATGAATTGGTATATAGAGACAGAGCTCCTCCATGGGATAGGTGAATGAGATATCCTATGTGAAGGGTTCATGATGACCTTCAGTTTTGAGGATGGATGGTGGGAGAGAATTGATGAAGTGCTACAAGAGGTAAAAGTAGCTATCTTTAGGATACCATAGGAGCCGGTAGAATTGATTCAGCCTGAATGGGATACTCAGCTGAGCTGCACGTTATAATGTAATTTTTGAAGAAGAAGACAAAGATCCACAGAAAATTAACATTCCAAAAACAAAAGGCCATCGAGAGGTTCAAGGACCATAGATTGAGAACCCTGACATAACCGCACCAGTAAAAATGAAGTAGGTGAACATTGGTACGAAGGCCGAACCTAAGTTTGCAATTCTCAACGACTACTGGGATGATGCAACGGTGGATAAGGTTGCTGAGTTACTATGTAAGTACCAGGACTTATTCCCGACCAAGTTTATGGATTTAAAGGGAATCAATGGATATTTAGGAATGATGAGGATCATGTTAAAACCCGACACGAAGCCAATTAAGCAGAGGCCTTACCGCTTAAATTCGAAATAGAAGGAGAAGGTCCATGTAGAACTAGATAAAATGATCGCAACAGGAATCATTGAGCTGGTGGAAGAATCCAATTGGGTAAGTCCAATGGTGGTGCAGGAAAAGAAGCAGAAGGACGAGATAAGAATATGCATGGATCTCAGAAAATTGAATGATGCTTGTGTGCATGATCCATTCCCAACTCTGTACATAGATGAGGTGTTGGACAATGTCGGTGGGAAGGAAGCATATTCTTTCATTTACGGGTTCTCAGGGTACCACCAGATCAAAATCGTGCTGGAAGATAGGAGCAAGACAACCTTTGCGACTGAGTGGGGTTCCTTTCAATACACTGTCATGCCGTTAGGGCTGAAGAATGTGCCGACCATCTTTTTGCGTGTGGTTGTTGCAACATTCAAGGAATATATTCACAAGTTCTTAGAGGCTTATTTTGATAATTGGACTGTATTTGGGCTAGTTAAGCACCATGTAGTGAGCTTACGCTTGATGTTGGATACCTACCGAAGATACCAAATCGCGCTTAACCTAAAGAAGTGCATGTTCCTCATTCCTTTTGGGAACCTGTTGGGACATGTGGTTTGTAGACAAGGATTGATGGTGGATCCTGCGAAGATTGCGGTGATTCTGTATTTGGAAGTGTCGTGAAGTGTGAAATAGCTGCGTGCTACTCTGGGACATACGGGGTACTACATGAAGTTCAACAAAAGCTATGCCTAGATCACCGCGCCAATGGAAAAGCTATTAAAAAAAGATGTCATATTCTGTTGGAATGATGATTTTAAGAAAAGCCTGGATGTATTGAAAGAAAAGATGGTCACTACGTCGATTCTGGTCTTCCCGAACTGGGAGGAAGAGTTTCATATCCATGTTGACGCGTCGAGTATAGTGTTGGGGTCAGTATTAACATAGGAGGGTGGAGAAGGCTTGGATCAACCTATAGCGTTCACAAGTCACAGATTATCTAAAGTAGAAAAGAATTATTCCACCACCGAACACGAGGGACTGGATATGGTGTATGCGCTCCAGAAATATCGGCACTACTTGCTAGGGGGACACTTCAAAATGTATACAGATCATTCTGCATTGACATACTTGGTTAATAAGCCTGTGTTAAGGGGGTGCATATGAAAATGGATTTTATTGTTCCAAGAATATGATTTTGAAGTTGTTGTGAAACCCGGACGATTGAACACAGGACTAGATCACTTGTCGTGCATTGAGACAGGAGAGGAACCTACTAGTATGGAGGAAGGATTACCTGACACACAACTCTTTACTGTGCACGTATCGGATGGAAATTTTGAAGATATCATCCACTTTCTTATGACTGGAACTGTGCCGAAAGAGTACTCCATCTAGCAGAAGAAAGAACTAGTGGTGTGCACGACAGATTTCTCTGTCATTGCGGCGCACTTATATAAGATGGGAATGATGAGATATTGTGAAGGTATGTACCTGTTTGAACAAAGAAATATCCTCACAGATGCTCATGGGGGTGCTACGGGAGGATATTATGTAGGGAGAGTGAACACACAGAAGATTCTTCGTGGAGGGTTGTGGTGGTCGACCCTTCATCAGGATTCAAAAGCACATTGCAAGGCCTGTGATGTATGTCAAAGAACAAGTAAACCATTGTGGAGGGACGAGAAGCCTTTGAATTCGCAAATGATGCTGTAGCCCTTTGAAAAGTGGGCGATCGACTTTGTAGGACCTATCAAACCTCAAGGAAAAATGGGCACGAGATATATTATCACTGCGACATAGTACCTGACTCGTTGGGTAGAAGCGCAGTCGACAAAATATTGCACGACCATGACAGCCGCAAAGTTTCTGTTTGAACATGTATTGACACGATTTGGATGTCCAAATATCTTGATGAGTGACCGTGATACACATTTCCTGAACGAGACGATCAGTGCACTAACAGAAGAGTTTCAGGTGTATCATCATAAAAGCACACTGTATCACACACAAGCTAATGGGACAGTAGAAGCATTTAACAAAGTACTGGAGATTGCGTTGACCAAGGTATGCAATGTGCAATAAATTGATTAGGACCTGCGTGTACCTGCATTATTATGGGCTTACAGGACGACATGCAAGAAACTGACGGGACAAACACCTTTCTGGCTGGTCTATGGAGTGGAAGTTGTAATGCCGATGGAATAGATCGTGCCTAGTTTGCACATAGTAGCGCTCATAGGTATGACAGACCACAGAGCCTTGGAGGAGAGGCTTGTGCAGTTAAAGGAACTTGAGGAAGAACGATTTTTGGTTGGCTTTCACCAAAAGGTACAAAAGCAATGCGAAAAGGCCTAGAACGATCGACATATTAAGTTGGGCACATTCAAGGTGAATGATTTGGTGTTACTGTATGATAGTAAGTTTGATAAGTTCCCAAGAAAATTCAGAATGCATTGGCTGGGACCGTATGTTGTTAAGGAGGTCACAGATAGAGGCATAGTGTAGTTGGTAAAGTTAAATGGAGAACCTTTCCCAGGAAAAGTGAATAGCAGTTGGTTGAAGCCATACATGGGTGGCCTGACTATCTGACTAGCTGACAGAAGCATAGTCATAGCGTTCCAGGTAGCTGAAAGGAGGTGTGGGACTATAAATAGGTGCAGGGCAGCAGTTTAGCTACAACAGTCTCTGAACAATGCATCCAGGAGGTACATCAGGCAACTGCTCAGTGCGTTGCCGATCTTGCAGTAGTTCAGGCATAGTTGGGAGGTCTCCGCGCGAAGATATCCACACTGATAGAGTGACTTGAGAGCGAGTCACAATGTTTGCGTTGGGAGCCTGTTGGGCATGGGATCCCCCAAGGGAAGTTTAGGGCTAAAAGCCTAGATTTTGGCTAAAAAGTGTAAATCCGTGTTGGGCATGGAATCCCCCCAAGGCATGTTTTGGGGCTCAAAGCCCAAGTTTTAAACAAATTATGTTGTAAAGCTTCGCAAATTGTGAGCGTGGGGCACGAAAGTATAATAGAGTCACAGGGTTGTTTTCCCTAGTTTTGTAATGTAATGTCAGCTGGCTAGACCTACCCATGGTCCACATACCATGAGATTGTATAAATAGAGCAAGGCTCTAAGTGTAAAGGGAGATAGAGAATGATGGAGAAGAGAACAAGTCTAAGTGATTGAGTCCAAATTGAAGTGTGTCTTTGGGTCGTAGAGTAGGAGAAGGCTCTGCAACTGAGTGCGCAGAGGCCTAGTAGTCCACAGCTGAGTGCGCGAACCCTTGCAGTTGAGTGCGCAGGGCAGAGTTGATTCTGTAACCAAGGAAGGAATGAATAAAGAGAAGTTTTGTCATAATTCTATGTATCTATTCTCAGATTAATGCATGTTTGTTATGATTTGCAAATATACTGTTTATTTACGGCGCGCACCTGTATGAATGATTTATATTTTTAAGTATGACTTAAATCATGCAAGTAGGCTAAGATAATCACCTAACATTGGAATACTAGTAAGGTCTTGGGTAATAACGTAGAAGCACGGTGTTCAGCCCCTGGGTAGGGTTGCACGAAGGCAGTATATCAGACTACTAGGTACGGGAAAGTGCGTGAAGAAACCTGCACACAGGGTCAAACCACGGACTACTTGAACTCATCAGACATCTCCAGGGTGCGGAAACCTAGTTCTAGCACCCTCCCATACTACTTCGGGTGAGACCTCAGTCCGCGCTCTACAGATTGTTGCTGAAAGGGCTATTAGTACTAGGATTTGTTTAGCTAACTTAACTCTGAACCTAGGCCAGACCCCAATAAGCCAACAAATGGTTCTGTTGCTAGGATTAGGATCTGCATAGAGATGTCTGATGTCATATCACTGGAATCCGACAAAGAAAGGAATTGAAGAGTGGTTGGATAGAAATATTCACGATTTCGTGGCACAGGAGAACAAGAATCCGCGATTATCAAAGGAAGAGTGGTTATATTGCTACTTATATACGGAAATCCATGAAATTTTCTTTGCATCCTTCCCCTTTGAGTTGTACGAGTGGATTGTGAAGCTAGAAGATAGTCAAGGAAGGTGTAGGCTTGACAAACCTATTGTGTGGACTCTAGAGTTGGTGCGCAGACTGGATGATCCGGATTTAAACAGGAACGCAACAAATTACAGAGATAACCATATACACAAAGATGCAACGGAAATAATACTTCATTTCATTAATGGAAAATATTGAAATATGCTTACAACCAGAAATGGAAATAAACTAGCTAGGGTGATGGTAGCTTATCTCTGAGAAGAGATGTGTGGCTACATGCCTCCAAACTATGTTACAATGAGGCTCGAAGGCCTATTTATTGTTGAGAAACAATGGAAAACCCTTCACATTCCAAAATCTAACCCTAGAAGATGAAACGCCAAATTATGGGCCCCGCTTTTGGGTAAGTCGGTACATCAACTTCCCGGGGGTCGCAAGTTGGTCGTATTATCTCCGTTTGACGTGCATGATAGCCCGTTGGAAAGATTTCTCCGAGTACTATGAAGGAAAAGATGATTTTTTGAAAAATAAATCATTGGCGGTAGATTTCCCAAAAAAAGTCATTTAGGGCCTCAAAACGGCTCCGGAAGTTTAGGACCTGAAAAACTGCTAAAAATAGTAAATTGTGCTATAATTAAGGAAACTGAAAAAATTGAAAGAGATAGTTGTGGGGGTCCAAGTGGAATTAGCGGGTGGCCACCAATATCCACCTAGATCACTGGAAGCATCAGAAGATAAGATCGCGCACACTATGGATCTCTGGCTCGATTGAATTATAGGAGGCTTTATCACCGAGTTCGCGGTAGATACTTCAGTCGACTATAGCGAGGCAGAACGATGCTTCCTCAAAGGAACGCGAGGTAAGTACATTAAATCTTTGAACACTTGGATTAAAATGCTACTATGTGAAAAGCAGGTTATGCGAATAAATTGATGTTTCGGGCTATGCGAAGTGGGAGGATCTACAAAGGTGATGGTAGCACAGAACTAGAAACTGGCCCCTTGATTTCACCTCTGCGAGGAAGCGAGGAAGAGCTCGTGAAGGTCTCACCATGAAGTGCGATTAGTTTGATAAAGCAGTGAATTCTGTGCATACCACTTCCACCTACACCACCACCAGTTTCATTATCTTCACCCCCATCTTCACCCACACCACCTCCGCCACCACCACAATTCAATATGGCAAGCACAATAAAGTTTCTGTTGTTCAAAGGAGTAGGGAATGAAGATCCGGACTAGTTTTGATTCATGGTAAGGGCTGTATGGGAACCACAGGGAGTCATAGATGACAACATAAAGAAAGCAATGTTGGTCAACGCTCTGCAGGATCGTGCACTAACTTGGTACATTAAGCATTCCAATGACAATCCGAACGCAGGGATCATGGATATCCAAGCTACGCTAAATGAGGAATTTAGCAGGCCAAAATCAGAGACATAGTCGATAATCAGATTTAAGGAAATCGTGATGCTTCTAGATGAGACCCCATGGGAGTTGTATCACAGACAGAAGTGTACAATTCATGAAGCCAACATGACCTTGACGGATGGGCAACACCACGCATGGTTCGTAGCATCACTAACGCCACATATAACGAACGCACTGTCACAGCAGAAGCTAACCACTCAGGTTGAGGCCTTGGAGATCGCAATGAGATTGCATGAGACCCAGATACATGATCCTAACCTGGGAGTTCAAAAGATCCATTCGCAGTTGAAAAACTTGTGCCTTGAGATGCAGAGTTTGAAACAAGATAGGATGGCTCGCCCAGAAGCGCATAAGTGCAAAGGCCAGGGACATGACAAGGACCATTGTCCAGTCTTCGTGAACTACCTGGTGGGAGGAGGACCAATGCCATTGAGATCAGAGGCACAAGCAAGACCGAGCATGGCGCTTGCATTATGGTGCACGATTTGTTAGATAGGAGGGAAGCATGTTATAGATAAATTCCATCTATTACAGAAGTATATAAAAAATTCCCAGTAGTTGTTTTGTAATTTCTGCAGGTCAGTAGGCCACGATGAGCGTAGCTGTAGAAGTTATGAACTGATGATGGATCAAACTCCTACCTACAGAGTTCAGATCGAAACACGGGCCCTCGATCAAAAAGTAGGGATGGCGCGCACTGGATTTTAGGGGTGCGGACGAGGTCAAGGTGGAATGGGATTGAGAAGAGGTCACGAACAATTGATATCTTACAATTGTGGGGGATCGGGACATTATGCCCGTGATTGTACAAATCCGACGAGACAATCATGTTTATATTATACCCAGTTTGATCATGAGACAGAGCACTGTCCCATGTTGATAGCGAGGTTGCGCGACAAAGGAGCACTCTAACCTCCCCCAACTCAGAACCTGCAACTGATGAGGTCTGAGTTGCGTGAGGAAGACCCGAATGTAAATATCGTGCTATGAAGCGGTATTACGATGGGGGATGACAAGGGCAGGAAACTCGAAGAGAGTGCCTTGGTTTGCAAGGCTCCAACAAAAGAACCAGAATTTTATTTAGAGCACGATAAGGAGACGTTCATGGAAGCTAAAAATAGCTTCGCGGAGGCCTCCACTTCAGGAAGTAAAGACAAAATGGAACCGAAAATGGACCCATCAATGCTCACTACATTTTTGGAGACATGCGTGAAGCTGTTGGGTGACAACAAAGCTGTGAAGGGACTGCAAGAACTCATCACTAGATGTGCTGGGACTGTGCTAGGAGAACCACACGTCGTTTGGAATCTTGGGAAGCACACAACGTGAACAAGAAGAGAGATGACATTGACCACGCAGATCGGGGAATATGAAATGGATCAAGTGATTTTGGATCTAGGATCGGACGCGAATGTCCTGCCAATGTAGACATCGGAGTGCATGGGTAGGTCTGCGCTGCAATGGTATCCTATTCAATTGTGAATGGTGAACCAACAAAAGATCCTACCTATAGTAATATTGCAGGGAATAACGGTAGATATCGAAGGTGCGACCACACTTACAGATTTCGAAGTGATAGAGATTGTTGATGACAACAATCCCTATCTTGCGCTACTAGGAATAGATTGGGCCACTGACATGAATGGAGTGTGTTAGGTTCCTATACCAATAGGTTTCATCTTTCATGATTGACAGTGGAAGGGATAAATATGTTCATCATTGCAGGCTGCAAAGGTTCCATATTTTGTATACATGCTACAAAAATTAAAAAATGAAATATGCCTTAAAAGAATAATTAAAAGGCAAGAAAATCAAGTGGTCAAGAGAAAAGTGAAAATGAACCCCAAACTAAAGACCAGGAAAGTGGCCAGTCAAAATGCCACTACTATCTTTTGAGCAGTATCATGCTCTGCAAATATTGCTGCTAATCACACTTAATGGGTGGCCCAACAATCTAAAATGGACCATGCCATGGTTAAATTTCTTGCTGCAGAATAGAGAATGTTCCCTGACCAAACAGCTCAAGCTTGGCAGATGACTAGCTAGGTAGAGAAATAAAGGTGCCCAACTGCTTAATCTGGGGCCTTGGAAGAAATAAGGGTAGGTTTTAGATAGGAGGGCAGTCAAAAGAAAAAGAGGACAATTAGGGTCTGCTAATTCAAGTGCACCCACTTTAAATGAAGAAAAAATGTTAGGATTACTAGGATGGGTAAGTAGTGCAAGGTTGCAGAAATGGAGGGCCATCACCAATTGGCTTACTAAGTGAAAAAACTCATGCCACTCAGGGTATTGGCATCAGAAGCAGAGAGTGGAGGACAAGCATTGGAAGCATGTCTAATTTCCCCATTTTCCCCCAAACATCATTTACTAACACCCCCAAGGGCCTTGAGATCTGCTCAAGTGTCCAGTCCCACTCCACTTCATGAAAAACTATTGGGTCAAACCATGAAGTTTAATCAAGAAAAGAAGCCACATTTTTTGTGTAAAAAATCTTTCTCATCATTTCATTTATCCTCAAAATCATAAGTTAAGTTTTACCTATTAGAACTTAGCTTTACCCCTTCATTCACCTCACAAACACCATATTAACCACTAATGTACTATTTAGCTCCCTAACTCCCCCCTTTCCCTAATTCTATTAGAATCTATGAAGATTTCCCAAAAAATATCTATAAAAAACCCTCCCCCTAGCACTATAGCTATACAACCCTTCTTTGGGGAAATATCAACCTATCTGGGGTTGGTATTAGCCCCTTTGCCCCTAAAAACCATGGCTTCTTTCAAGAAACTATGGTTAAATCCCAAAAAATCTGAAACCCCGCCCTCATTAACCCATGTACCCCTTTTTTTCCACCCGAATTGCATTTTTACTATAAAGTTTTTAAATAAAAACATTTTAATAAAATATGTGCCTAACCCATAAAACCCATATCCTAACGTTTTCTACCCCCCCCGCGCCTGATTTAATTAAACCTATTTTAATATTGGGGCGGGTCCCCCTTACCTAACGCGCCGTCATACCGGGATCACCGCCCACCGCACGATCGTTGACCCTGCCCATCTAACGGTGGGCGGTCATTCTCACAGTAGAACCGCCCGACCTTTTGCGTCCGGGGGATGGGTGGTATTGCCGTTGTACCCCCGCCATGCATCGGCCTCCCGCGGTGTTCGCTGCTGCCTCCCGCCCCCCCTCGATACCACATACCACCCTCAGGCCTTCCGGGGAAACCACTTACCGCCTCCTCCCCGTGCTGACGTCACGCCCCCGTCAGCGTGACGTCACCCCTCCTTGCCGCCACCATGCCTCCACGTCGCATCCATGTCACCCGTCAGCCTGTCCACCCTGCCACCGTGTCACTGCCACTTGGGCACCCACGTCAGGTTCCATGTCCCATCCGTACCCAGGCCCATGATCATGTCAGCATGACGTCATCACCAAAAAGGCGCCAATATGCCAAAAATGCATAAAAAGACGAGGATTAGCCGTTATTGGTCATTTTTGTTCATAGTTTCCGGAGCTCCTCTGCATGAGAAATCGACGTGCAACGGTCAAAATGCCAAATTAACCCGCCAAAGCTGTTGTCGCCTCCATTGTCAACCTGAGCACCTGCAATTCGTCTGGTTCAAACGCCTCCTACGCCATAAAAACCCGGTATTTGCCGCAGGCGTCCTCTTTACCCACTGTTCTCCTTTGCTATCCTAATTTCCTGCATAAAAACTTTGTTAAAAGCTCCCCATTGATAAATTGGCCATTGAAATTTACTCAAGAAGCAAGTTAAACCCCTACGCGAAAAAAAAAAATCTTGAAGAAACCCGTGCCCCTCTGTAAAATTCACCACAAAAGCAATTGAAGGAGCTGAGCTATCGGCTAGAAAACTAATTCAGCAGTTCCCTCACCCCTGCTAATAGAAATTCCCTGCAAGTAACCAGCTAATTAGGTCAACACACTCTGGTTCTTCAAAATAGAGTGCCCCACAGTTCATTAAGCCTGTAAAAGCCTCCTTACATTGTCAAGCTGCTCACTGCAAAACAGAGATTAGCAAGCATTCCTCAGCATTTGTATCAAACTTGAAAATCCAGTAAAACATCCAGCTAAAACCAGACAATGGCCACTCCAGCTGCTCTAGATGTAGCTCCTGTGAATCCACCTAGCAAAGAACTGGAAGCTATGCCACTGGTGGACAGTGATTTCCTCATTACAGACTTTGTGGCAGAGAGGAATCACTTACAAACTTATTGCCAGCTAAGGAATAGTCACTTGGACAACAGTGACCTGTATAGCATCTGGGAATCCAATCTGCCCACCTATTTGCTGCCTTCTGTGAACATTTTCCCTGAAGTCATCCACCTCTCTGCAGAAAACTATGACCAGAAACTCAGAGCTGTGAAGTCTCCATCTGGGAGCATCCTCTTTTATATAACACCAGATTCCATGAACCAAATGCTGAACTACAAGCAGATCCAGCTGCTATACCCCTTCTCCGTCAAGTGCTTGCTAGATCAGGGCTCCAAGCTCTCTAGCTCAGACATTGCTGTAATAGCCAGGAAATTCATGAAGGCAGATTGCCAACCTTCTGGGCCACCTCCTTTTGCTTATGCGGATTTCAATGAGGTAGGCAAGCTGCTGGTGAATATGCTAACCTCTGTGCTGGGGTTCACTACAAATGAACATGTTGATGAAACTGTGCTGGTCATGTTGTCTGCATATAGCCTTGAGAAGCCCCCTGCTATGAATTACAATTATGCCAAATACATTGCCAATAAGATCCATGACCAATTGTCAAGATTGAATAGGGAGGAAATATTTAAGTAT